>CM023542.1:50772939-50787479 GCA_013350335.1 Chimonanthus salicifolius | reverse complement strand
TTTAGTGTTCGGGTTTGGTTTTAGGGTTTAGGGTTATGGTTTTTAGGGTTTAGGGTTTAGGGGTTTAGGGGGTTGAAGTTTTTAGTGTTTAGGATTTTGGGTTTTAGGGTTTTAGGATCTTAGGGTTTAGGGATTTTTGGGCTTAGGGATTAGTTTTTAGGTTTAGGGTTTTAGGTTTTAGGGTTTATGGTATAGGGTTTATGGTTTATGGTTTTTGGATTTTAGGGTATTAGTGTTTTAGTGTTTTAGGGGTTTAGGGTTTAGGGTTTTACTGTTTAGGGTTTTGGGTTTAAGGTTTAGGTTTTAAGTTTTAGGGTTTTAGGTTTAAGGGTTTAGGGTTTTAGGGCTTTAGGGTTTAGGGTTTTAGGGTTTAAGGGTTTTAGGGTTTAGGGTTTAGGGTTTTAAGTTTTTGGGTTTAGGGTTTTGGCTTTTAGGGTTTAGGGATTTAGGGCTTTGGGATGAGGGTTTAGGGTTTAAAGTTTAGGGCTTTCGGTTTAGGGTTTATATTTTGGGTTTTAGGGTTTTAGGGGCTAGGGTTTAGGGTTTTAGGGTTTTATTGTTTCGGGTTTAGGCTTTTACGGTTTTAGGCTTTTAGGGTTTAGGGTTTAGGGTTTTGGGGTTTATGGTTTAGGATTCAGGGTTTAGAGTTTTTGGGGCTTTAAGGTTTTAGGATTTGGGGATTAGGGTTTTAGGGTTTTAGGGTTTATGGTTAAGGGTTTTAGGGTTTTGGGTTTAGGGTTTTAGTGTTTAGGGTTATGGTTTTTAGGGTTTAGGGTTTAGGGTTTTAGGGTTTTAGGGTTTATGGTTAAGCGTTTTAGGGTTTCGGGTTAGGGTTTTAGTTTTTAGGGTTTAGGGTTTAGGGGTTTAGGGTTTAGGGTTTAGGGTTTTAGGGGTTGAAGTTTTTAGTGTTTAGGATTTTGGGTTTTAGGGTTTAGGGTTTTAGGGTTTTAGGATCTTAGGGTTTACTGTTTTAGGTTGAGGGCTTTAGGGGTTTAGGGTCTTAGATTTAGGGTTTAGGGTTTAGGGTTTTTGGGTTTTATACGTTTAGGGATTTAGGATTTAGGATTTTAGGGTCTAGGGTTTTAGGAGTTTACAGTTTCAAGGCTTAGGGTTTTAGGGTTTTAGGGTTTAGGATTTAGGGTTTAGGGTTAAGGGTTTTAGGGTTTAGGGTTTAAGGTTTAGGGTTTAGGGTTTTGGGTTTTATGGCTTTAGGATTAGTTTTTAGGGTTTTAGGGGATTAGGGTTTAGGATTTAGGGTTTAGGGTTTTAGGGTTTAGGGTTTAGGGTTTAGGGTTTAGGGTTTAGGGTTTAAGGTTTTAGGATGTTAGGGTTTACGATTTTGGGTTTTAGGGGTTTAGTTTTTGGGGTTTAAGGTTTTAGGGTTTTAGGGTTTTTGGTAGGGTTTTAGGGTTTTAAGGTTTAGGGTTTAGGATTTTAGGGTATTAGTGTTTTAGGGTTTAGGGTTTAGGGTTTAGGGTTTAGGGTTTTAGGGTTTTAGGGTTTAATGGGTTTGGAGTTTCGGGCTTAGGGTTTAGGGTTTAGGTTTTGGTTTTTGGGTTTAGGGTCTAGGGTTTTAGGGTTTAGTGTTAATTGTTTTTGGGTTTAGGGTTTAGGAGAATAGGGTTTTAGGGTTTTAGGATTTAGGGTTTAGGTTTTAGGTTTTAGGGTTGACGGTGTTAGGGTTTTAGGGTTTTAGTGTTTTAGTAGTTTATGGTTTAGATTTTAGGGTTTAGGGTTTTAGGCTTTTAGGGTTTTAGGTTTTAGGGTTTTGGGTTTAGGGTTTTGGGTTTTAGGGTTTTGGGTTTAGGGTTTTGGGGTTTTAGGGTTTGGGGTTTAGGGTTTAGATTTAGGTTTAAGGGTTTTAGGGTTTTGGGTTTTAGAGGGTTTAGGGTTTTTGGGTTTTAGTGTTTTAGTGTTTAGGGTTTTAAGGTTTTACGATTTTAGGTTTTATGGGCTAAGGGTTTTAGTGGTTTAGGGTTTAGGTTTTAGGGTTTAGCGTTTAGGGTTTAGGGCTTGGGGTTAGGGTTTTAGGTTTAGGGATTAGGGTTCAGCGTTTTAGGGTTTATGGTTTTTGGGTTTTTGGGTTTTATGGTTTAGGGTAGGGTATTAACGTTTAGGGTTTCGGGTTTTAAGTATTTAGAGTCCAGGGTTGGTTTAGGGTTTTAAGGATTTAGAGTCTGGGGTTTAGGGTTTAGGGTTTACGGTTTAGGGCTTAGGGTTTTAGGCTTTTAGGCTTTGGGGATTAGGGTTAAGGGTTTTAGGGTTAAGGGTTTTAGGGTTTTAATCTTTTAGGGGTTAGGGTTTTAGGGTTTGAGGCGTTTAGGGTTTAGCGTTCAGGGTTTAGGATTTAGATTTTCGTGTTTTGCGTTTAGGGTTGTAGGATTTTAGGGTTTATAGTTTTGGGTTTTAGGGTTTAAAGGTTTTGGTTTAGGATTTTAGGTTTGGAGTTTAGGGTTTTAGTGTTTTGGGGGTTTAGAGCTTAGGGATTAGGGTTTAGGTTTTAGGTTTTAAGTTTTAGGGTCTTAGGGTTTAGGATTTAGGGTTTAGGGTTTTAGGGTTTTAGGGTTTTAGGGTTTAGGCTTTTTGTGTTTAGGGTTTAGGGTTTAGGGTTTTAGGGTTTTAGTGTTTAGGGTTTTAGGGTTTTAGGGTTTGGGGTTTTAGGGGTTTGGTGTTTTAGGGGTTTACGGTTTTAGTGTTTAGGGTTTTAGGATTTAGGATTTAGGGTTTTAGGATTTAGGGTCTTAGGGCATTAGGGTTTAGGACTTAGGGTTTAGGGTTTAAGGGTTTAGGGTTTAGGGTTTAGGGTTTTAAGGATTCGGGTTTAGGGTTTTTGGGTTTTAGGGTTTAGGGTTTTGGGGGTTTAGTGTGTTAGGGTTATGGGGTTTAGGATTTAGGGTTTTAGGGTTTAGGGTCTTAGGGCATTAGGGTTTAGGATTTAGGGTTTAGGGTTTAAGGGTTTAGGGTTTAGGGTTTTAAGGTTTCGGGTTTAGGGTTTTTGGGTTTTAGGGTTTAGGGTTATGGTTTACGGTTTAGGGTTTTAGGGGTTTAGTGTGTTAGGGTTTAGGATTTAGGGTTTTAGGGTTTAGGGATTTAGGGTTTTAGGATTTTAGGGTTTAGGGTTTAGGGTTTTGGGTTTTAGGGATTAGGGCTTTAGGTGTTTAGGGTTTACGATTTAGGCTTTATGGTTTTAGGGTTTTAGGCTTTTTAGAGTTTTAGGGTTTAGGGTTTTTTTGTTTAGGGTATCGGGGTTTAGGGTTTCAGGGTTTAGGGTTTTAGGAGTTTTAGGAGTTTAGTGTTTAGTGTTTAGGGTTTTAGGGTTTTAAGGTTTAGGATTTAAGGTTTTAGGGTCTTAGGGTTTTCAGGTTTAGGGTTTTAGGCATTTGTTGTATAGGATTTAGTGTTTAAGGTTTTAGGGTTTTAGTGTTTAGGGTTTAGGGTTTAGGGATTTAGGGTTTTAGGGTTTAGGATTTAGGGTTTAGGGTATAGGTTTTACGGTTTAGGCTTTAGGGTTTTAGGGTTTGGGGCATTAGGGGTTTAGGGTTTACGATTTGGGGTTTTGGGTTTTAGGGGCTTAGGCTTTTAGGGTTTTAGGGTGTAGGATTTTTGCGTTTAGGGTTTAGGGTTTTCGGTTTTTAGGGTTTAGGGTTTTAGGGTTTAGGGTTTTTAGGGTTTAGGGTTTTAGGGTTTGGGGTTTTAGGGCTTTAGGGTTTTAAGGTTTATGATTAAGTGTTTAGGGTTTCAGGGTTTTAGGGTTTACGGTTTTAGGGGTTTAGGGTTTAGGATTTAGTGTTTAGGGTTTTAGAGTTTTAGGGTTTAGGGTTTAGGGATTTAGGGTTTCAGGGTTTAGGGTTTAGGGTTTCAGGATTTTAGGATTTTATGGGTTTGGAGTTTCGGGCGTAGGGTTTAGGGTTTAGGTTTTTGGTTTTTGGGTTTAAGGTCTAGGGTTTTTGGGTTTGGTGTTAAGTGTTTTTGTGTTTAGGGTTTAGGGGTATAGGGTTTTAGGGTTTAGGGGTTAGGTTTTAGTTTTTAGTGTGGATGGTATTAGGGTTTTAGGGTTTTAGTGTTTTAGGGGTATATGGTTTAGGATTTACGGTTTCGGGTTTTAGGGTTTTGGGGTTAGGGTTTTGGGGTTTTAGGGTTTTAGGGTTTGTGGTTTAGGGTTTAGGTTTAGGTTTAGGGTTTGAGGGTTTAGGGTTTTGGATGGCTTTCGGTATTAGGGTTTGGGGTTTAGGGTTTAGGGTTTTGGGGTTTTTGGGGTTTTGGGGTTTTAAGGTTTAGGGTTTTAAGGTTTTACGGTTTTAGTGTTTTATGGGTTGAGGGTTTTAGTGGTTTAGGGTTTAGGTTTTAGGGTTTAGCGTTTAGAGTTTAGGGCTTGGGGTTAGGGTTTTAGGGTTTAGGGTTCATCGTTTAGGATTTAGGGTTTTAGGGTTTTAGGGTTTTATGGTTTAGGTAGGGTTTTAGGGTTTTATGGTGTAGTGTTTAGGGTTTAGGGTTTTGGGTTGAGGGTTTTAGGTTTTAGGGCTTAGGGTTATGGTTTTTAGGGTTTGGGGCTTTGGGGTTTAGCGTTTAGGGTTTAGGGTTTTAGGGATTTACTATTTTAGGGTTTAGGATTTAGGGTTTTAGGGTTTTAGGGTTCAGGGTTTTAGGGGATTAGGGTTTAGGATTGAGGGATTAGGGTTTAGGATTGAGGGTTTAGGGTTTTAGGGTTTTAGGGTCTAGGGTTTATGGTTTAGGGTGTAACGCCTGCCCCTTTTCACCGAAATATCAGAGTCTATTTTTTTTTTTTTTTAAAAGAGTGACAAAGGGCGTGGACGTCACGACGCGAGTTAAGTCCGAGCTTCTAAAGTCCGGCCCTTAACTGGCCAACCGTACGTGTGCGTGGAACGAAGTCCACGGAGAGCAGTTCACACGTAGACGTAAGCTTGTGGAATATTAACTAAGTGCGGAAATTACCATAGAGACTATCCTACAAATTGGAGATAACATGGAAGATACATTCATTTAATTACTAACATACCTTAAAATGATAATGTCCAAAATAACATCCAAACATTGCAAGTAAGCTAAATTATTACATTCCGACAAACTAAATTACTCAATTTACATTTTCCAAAATAAACATAAGTAAACTATTTAGCACGCCTTCCCAAGCTCCTACGCTTGGCTCCCGTCTCGTCCTTCGTTTCCTCTGTCTCCTGCGTCATCAGCTAGGGTAGAAGTAGGGCGTTAGACAACGTGCCCAGTAGGACTCCGAGTAAGGCTAACACATGGATTAGTAATAACAGCATGCAGATAATAATATAATAAAAACTGGTAGATAATCATATAATGAAATTATGAAGTGAATGCCATGCCATGGGTGTCTTTGTTATGAATCCCACCCATCATCCCTACCATCATGATGTCATATCCCCCTTGACGGCAAGACCTCGTCAAGGTATCCCCATGCCTGTTCTCGGCCGCCCCGACGGAGCATGGACTCCGGTTATAGCCTATCAGGCTATCCCCATGCCTGTTCTCGGTCGCCCCGACGGAGCATGGACTCCGGTTTCATTTCATCCTTTCCCTACCATATCCCTCCCACGTCATGCATGAGATGTAGATGCCATATACCATGTAATATATGTAACTCATAGTCATAAAACCCATCTTAAAACAATCCCATGATTATCAAAATAAATCAAAGGAAACCCATCACATAATACTAAATCCAAAACCCATATTAAAAACAACCACTTAATTTCCAAAATAAATTAAAGGAAAACATCACATAATACTTAATCCAAAACCCATCTTAAAATAAACCATATAATTTCCAAAATATTTCAAAGAAACCATCACTCAAGCCATCGCTTACAAAAAGGTAGGAATCCTACCGAATACCGACTAACGTCCTTTTTCGCTTTCGTCCGATAATCCGGTCGCCGATCACGCACCGCTTGCGATATCCAATACCTTATTACATACACATAATCAGTCCCCATTTTACTATTTCTAAGCCCATTAATCATTTCCAAGTCCATATGAAAAATCGGTCACTATTTAGGTTTTGTGGGTCCCATTTAATCCATTATATATTTTAATTACATGAGTCTAAAAATCAGCCTCCTAGGCTTTATTTAACCATACATAAACTTATTATTTAGTGCCCCTAAGTCCGTGGTCCTCTCCCATGGAGTTCTTGAATTTGGCCATTAATTACGGTTTTGCTACTACCTCTTCTCCATGGTTAATCAATCATTCACCCTTGCCTAACTAAGTTCATAATTGATCCATACACTTAAGTCCATTAGTGACCCCTTTAATCATGCCATAATATCATTAAAGCAACCCTTTTTCTTAACTTAACCTACATTAATTAGCCACATACATAAACCCTTTCTTAGCCCATGAAAATGACTTATTATTAAATCATCATTCTTAGCCATATCTTGGGTCCATAATTGACCCATCACCCATATCACAAGATCATTTACATCAACCATTTAATTTAACCTAAACTCCATTCATTTCAATATATACACACACATTAGTCTTAGTCCTTAATTGGTTCACAAAATGGGTCCATTGATGTCTCATTAAGCATAACATAACAACACTAGAAATTAGCCATTTAAACACTCTAATCCTCATTCATTTCTCACATACATCATACCAAAATTTATCCATAAGTTTACCTATAAATGGGTCATGCGTTCGGCCATACACCATGGCCGAACCCATGATGTCTTTATCCCATTTTTTATTTGGTCTAATTACATATTTGAAACCATCATAATTCCATAAGTCCACACCCATTAAATCCATCACTACACCACCATAGGGTTCGGCCATACACCATGGCCGAACCCATGGTTTATGACCCATCATTCCATTGGTGCCCTTTTAGACCATAAAGACACTTACTTTTATTCATGGATTCCATCATAATAAACCTCCTCAAACATTACCTACATTTAATCATTAAGCACTTAAAACCCTAAACCATTCTCCATGCTTCCATTCTTACAAACCCTACAAAAATACACATTACCTAACCACCCACCATGGGGTTCGGCCATACTATGGCCGAACCCTATGGCCCATAATTTTTCTTCCAACTACATAATTCCATGCTTAATCCATTTAATTACATAAACCCCTTAATCCATTTATTTACTTTTTTTTTTTTTTCCCTTTCCCTAACCCTAATTTACCCATTAGGGTTTTGTCCACTCTCCATCCTTCCATTTGATGGATTTAAAATCCAAAGCCTATGATCATTTGGCCACCATCAATTTTAACAAAAATGAATCCCAAATCTTAAACCCTAAAAATCCAAATCTCTTGTTTAGGAAACACTTACAATTCGTCGTCTCCTCCGACTTTCGCCACTCCCGTCGGCTTCCTTAGCCTCCTTTCTCCTTCCTCTTGATCTTTGGTCGGCCAAGATGCTTGATCAACGGTGAAAACCTCCAAGCTTAGGGTCGGCTAAGGTAGGGTTTGCTTGAGAGAGGGAGAGGGGAAGATGATGAGAGGGAAGATAGTAGACATTGATCTTAGAGTGGTGGACTAAAAATTGCACTTCTTTCTTCTCTCCTTCTCTTCTTTTCTCCCTAGCTTTCTTCTTCTTTAGTTTCTTCTTCTTCTCCCTTCCTGGTGTGGGACGGCCATGAGAGAGTGCAAGAGAGGAAAAGAATGAAATGAGAGTGAAAAGAGAGAGAAAAGAAAGGATAAGGCTTATCCCATTTGGTTACTTAAATTACACTTTACATTAATTCTCTCAACCACCCCACATGAGATATTTCTCATGCTTTTGGACCCAACACAACTAGCCAACGTTTCTTTTTTTTGATGCCTTAAGATATTTTTCATACTTTAATGGTTTATGCTTTATGCTTTAAGATTCATGGTGGTGGTTGAGATAAACCACCACCCAACGTTTTATGTGTTATAGATAAATGGCTTTTGGTCTTCTACCTTTTTACCATTTGACCACGCTTTTGGATAATTTAAACATTTAATTAATTAGATAATTAGGTTAATTTAATTCCCATTTTAACTTAATTCCATTTACTTAAACTCCTTCATGCATCTACCCATGGTTGACCAATTCAACCATGGTGGACGGCCCCACCAATCCTTGGTCCACATGCCACCTCATTTGGTGAGGTGGAGGTGGGTCCCAATTGGCCACATCACCTTGGCCATTCTACCACCAACTTGGTGATTTTTAAATTTAACTAAGTCCATTCCAACCAATTGGATCACCATTGGGCCCATGGTCCAATTACATTTTCCTCTTACCCACTTATCTTAGAGCTTACATCACCTTTATCCATTGGGTCCCAAATGAGTATTGGGCCCAATTTGACCATCCTTGGCCCAATTGACCATCTTTGACCCTTTAAGTAAACTTAAATCCAATCCATAGTCCATTGGGCCCTAGTTGGGCCTTTGTCCATATTTTGATCCATTCACCATTTATTCCATCAAATTTCTAATTTCCACCATTAAAAATAAATAATAACACATATATATTGATTTACAAATTCCGGGCCATTACAATACAATCCTCTTTTGAAATTTTCGTCCCGAAATTTCGAGCGAAGTAGAGGTACAAACATCTCATACAAAGAGTTCCAGATGAGCGGCTCTCATCTCTGATTCGAGTTCCCAGGTGGTCTCCTCATTGCCATGTCGTTCCCATACCACCTTGACGAACTGAATGGCGCGGTCCTGTAGCATCCTTTTGCTCGCTCCTGATCATTCTGACCGGTTTCTACACATATGTCACGTCACTTTGTACATCGACGTCTTGTACGTTCAACACCTATGAAGGGTCGGGGCTGTACTTCCTCAACATGGACACATGAAATAAATCATGTAAAGATGATAACTGTGGAGGAAGCACCAACTGATAAGCTGCTTCCCCCACCCTCTTCAAGACTGGAAACGGCGCCACAAGTCTAGGTGACAGTTTCCCTTTTTTTCCGAATCTCATGTGTCCCTTCCATGGTGAGACTTTCAAAAACACCAAGTCTCCCACCTCAAACTCGAGGAACCTTCTCCTCTTGTCGGCGTAACTCTTTTGACGGCTCTGTGCAGTGAATAAGTGTTGCCATATCTGTAACGCCCGCCCCTTTTCAACGAAAATCAGAGTCTAATTTTTTTTTAATAAGTGACAAAGGGCGCAGACGTCATGATGCGAGTTAAGTCCGAGCTTCTAAAGCTCGGCCCTTAACTGGCCAACCCTACGAGTGCGTGGAACGGGTCCACGGAGAATGGTTCACCCGTAGAAATAAGCTCGAGGAAAAAAAATACATTAAAAACATAATGATAATAGATACTATCCTACCAATTTTTCTAGATAGCAGGGAAGATTTCATCATTTAATTACTAAAAAGCCATAACGTCATGTGTCTACAATGAGATCCAAATCATAGCAATAAGTCTAAAATATTACATTTCCGACAAGCTAAACTATACAAATACACATTTCCCAAAATAAACTTAAACAAAAGAATTAATCCGCCTTCCCAAGCTCCTAAGCTTGGCTTCCGTCCCGTCCTTTTGCTCCAGTATTTCCAGCATCATCAGCTAGGGTAGAAGTAGGGCGTTAGACCACGCGCCCAGTAGGACTCCGAGTAGGGCTAGCACATGGATTAGTGATAACAAGCATACCAATAACAATATAATAAAACCATATGATGAATGTCATGCCATGGGTGCCTATGTCATGTGTCCCACCCATCATCTGTATCATCATAAAATGTCATATCCCTCTTGACGGCAAGACCTCGTCAAGGTATCCCCATGCTTGTTCTTGGTCACCCCGACGGAGCATGGACTCCGGTTATAGCCTATCAGGTTATTCCCATGCCTGTTCTCGGTGGCCCCGACGGAGCATGGACTCCGGTTTGTTTATTTTTTTCTGCCCATGCCATGCATGAGATGTAATGCATTATGCTATGTAATATATTTGGGTCATAGTCTTTACATATTACTCATATCACTAACATATGCCATAAGTACATATAAACCATAATTTCATAAACCATCATATAACCAAACATATAATTTCCAAAAATAAAGTAATAACCATTCATATAGCACCTAATCCATGGCTTACAAGTAGGTAGGAATCCTACCGAATACCGACTCGCGTTCTTCTCTTTCGTTTTCGTCTGATAGTCCGGCTACCGACACGCGTACCGCTCGCGATATCCAATACCTTATTACATACACATAATTAGTCCATGTTTTTAACCTTTTAAATCCATTAATCACATACTTAAGGTTACCATAATTGCACTTATGTCCATGATCATTTTTCATGGAGTTCTTGAATTTGGCCATTATTTACAATTTTGCCACTACTCCTTTACATGATTAATTACTCATTTTTATTTCTCCATTCTTAGACCCATGATAGATCCAAAATCTTGGATCCATCAATGATTCATTAACATGTCACAAGATCACTAAAATTCCACCATCTAATTAGCCTAATCCTTATTAATTTAAACACCCACATAGTCCCATACTTAACCCTTCAATTGTCTCATAAAATTGGGTCATGGGTTCAAAATACCCCATTCCTCAAATCTTCCCATGGGGTTTACTTCATGCATTTAACCCACATTAAGTCCATTATCCATTCATGCCCTTTGAAGGCCATAAACATCATTCACATTTCAATCTAACCCATCACAAGGCTCACCAATGGGCCATGGGTTCGGCCATACACCATGGCCGAACCCATGGTGTCCTTTTCCCATTTTTTTCCTTGGTCAACATATATCACTTAATTCCATCACAAGTCCCTCCATGTGGGGATTTTATCATACATTTTAGATCACCCCTTTGATCAACATTAGGTCTCTTTTTGGTTCATCTACATTACCAACACTCCCATTTATTTTCCATTATTCATAACCATTATCACACCATCATAAAACCCTCATCTTTAACTACATTGGAGTCCATTACAAATATCAACACTAGGTTCATTTTGGTACAACAAAACCACCAACATTCATCACCATAGGGTTCCACAACATTCCATCCATAAAATCTTTCCATAGTTTTTGTTTTTGAAATCCCATTTACAATGCTTAAGGTCCATTTAAAACAATTCACACATTAATTCCATAACCCTTAATCCATTTATATATATATATATATATATTTTCTTTCTTTAACCCTAATTTATCCATTAGAGTTTCCTCCACTTTCCATCTTTCAAATTGATGGCTTTAAAATCCACGGCATAAAATCATTTGACCACCATTAAATTTACAAAATGAATCCCAAATCTTAAACCCTAAAAATCCAAAATTTCTTGTTTAAGAAATACTCACAATCCGTCGTCTCCTCTGATTTCCGCCACTCCCGTCGGCTTCCTTAGGCTCCTTTCTCCTTCCTCTTGATTTTTGGTAGGCCAAGATGCTTGATCAATGGTGAAACCCTCCTAACTTAGGATTGGCCAAGGTAGGGTTTTCTTGAGAGAGGGAGAGGGAAAGATGGAGATGAGGAAATAGGATTCTATAGTTTGATCTTAAAGGGATAACCCAACTTACAACTTCCTCCTCCCTTTTCTTCCAAGCTTTTCTTCTTCTTCTTCCTTAATTTTTTTCTTCTTCTCTACCTTGGATATGAGGGACGGCTAGGAGAGTGTGAAAGATGAGGAGAGTGAAATGAGAGTAAAGGAGATGAAAAGGAAAGAGATAAGATTAATCTCCTTTGGTTCCTTTAATTCCCCCACCAACCAAATGGGATTTTTTTCTTACTTTATGGTGGTGGTTGGGATAACCACCACCCAACTTTTTTTTTTCTTTGTGTTTAAAAATGAGATGGCTTTTGGTCTTTTATTTGACCATTTGACCATCTCATTTGATTATTTTAATCATTTAATAAATTAACTAATTACCTTAGTTTAATTAATCCCCACCTAATTTAATTCCATTTCTTAACTTCCTTCTATGTATCCACCCATGGTTGACCAAGTCAACCATGGTGGCCGGCCCCACCAACTCTTGGTCCACACGCCACCTCACTTGGTGAGGTGGAGGTGGTCCCATTTGGTCACACCACCTTAGCCTAATCCAAATTAACTTAGGTGATTTAAATTTCATTAAGCCCACTCCAACCAATTGGATCATCATTGGGCACATGGCCCAATTACATTCATCCTTACCCATTTATCTTAGGGCTTACATTATCTTAATCCATTGGGTCCCAAGTGGGTATTGGGCCCAATTTGACCACCCTTGGCCCAATTGGCCATCGTTGACCACTTAAATGATTTTAAAATCCAATCCATGGTCTATTGGGCCATACTTGGGCCTTTGTCCAAGTTTTGGCCCATTTACCATTTATTCCATCAATTTCCCAATTTTCATCCTTAAAATAAATAATATTCACATATTCATTGATTTACAATTTCCGGGCCGTTACAGTATCAACTTACTCTACGCTGTAGTCTCCGCAACCAACTCCGGTCCAATCAGCGCAGGTTCACCGGCCTCTGTCCAACACACTTGCGATCTGCACGGCCTACCACATAAGGCCTCAAATGGAACCATCTGGAGGCTTACCTGGTAACTGCTATTGTAGGAGAACTCCACCAATGGCAAATGATCCTCCCATCCACCCTTGAAACCCAGCATACATGCTCTCAGCACATCCTCCAATATCCGTACTGTCCTCTTCGACTGTCCATCAGTCTGTGGGTGAAATGCTGTGCTGGTCAACACGTCTGTCCCCATGGCCGACTGCATGCTCGGCCATATTCTCCTAGTGAGTCGGCCATCTCTGTTGGACACAATAGTCCGAGGTACACCATGTAGTCTGATAATATCTCGGATGTACCGCCGACCCAAGGTCTCCGATGAATCTGTCGTTTTGACAGGAAGAAAATGTGCAGACTTTGTCAATCAGTGCCCCACGACGCATATAGCATCGTGGCCCCTTTACAACCTTAGTAGCCCTGTTACAAAGTCCATGGCTACATGCTCCCATCTCCACTCCGGCACTGATAAGGGTTTGAGTAAACCCGGTGGCTTCTGATGCCCCAGCTTAACCTGCTAACAAGTTAGTGCAGCGAGTAACAACTTTGCCACATTTCTATGGAGTTCATGCCACCAATAGTGCCTTTTAAGATCATGGCACATCTTGGCGCTGTCCGGCTGGGTAGAGAGCTTGGTTTGGTGTGCTTCAACCAACAACTCTCTTCTGCAGCTCTTATGCACATATGTCCTACCTCGGAATACAAGACCCTGTGACGGTCGTAATTCCTATTCCGGTACCACCTCGCCTGTAGATATCTTGGTCTATATCTCCTCCATTTCAACTAGGTTTCTAGTTGCACTCTCCTGGAACTCCATCGGCTAACTACAGAGTCAGCTAGCTAGACTAACTCGGCAGTTGCCCATAGCTTCCCATTCGAGTTTCACTAGACTTTTATCTTTCTCATTAAATACATCTCCACAACTTAACACCTCTTCATTTGCGCATAAGTCACTATGTGACTAACCCTTTTGTTCATAACTCCTACAATACCAATACCCGACATCAATCCAAACCACCATGGCTGAACCCATGATGTCTTTATCCCATTTTTTCTTTGGTCTAATTACATATTTGAAACCATCATAATTCCATAATTCCACACCCATTAAATCCATCACTACACCACCATAGGGTTCGGCCATACACCATGGCCGAACCCATGGTTCATGACTCATCATTCCATTGGTGCCCTTTTAGACCATAAAGACACTTACTTTTATTCATGGATTCCATCATAATAAACCTCCTCAAACATTACCTACATTTAATCATTAAGCACTTAAAACCCTAAACCATTCTCCATGCTTCCATTCTTACAAACCCTACAAAAACACACATTACCTAACCACCCACCAGGGGTTCGGCCATACTACATGGCCGAACCCTATGGCCCATAATTTTTCTTCCAATTACATAATTCCATGCTTAATCCATTTAATTACATAACCCCTTTAATCCATTTATTTACTTTTTTTTTCCTTTCCCTAACCCTAATTTACCCATTAGGGTTTTGTCCACTCTCCATCCTTCCATTTGATGGATTTAAAATCCAAAGCCTATGATCATTTGGCCACCATCAATTTTAACAAAAATGAATCCCAAATCTTAAACCCTAAAAATCCAAATCTCTTGTTTAGGAAACACTTACAATCCGTCGTCTCCTCCGACTTTCGCCACTCCCGTCGGCTTCCTTAGCCTCCTTTCTCCTTCCTCTTGATCTTTGGTCGGCCAAGATGCTTGATCAACGGTGAAAACCTCCAAGCTTAGGGTCGGCTAAGGTAGGGTTTGCTTGAGAGAGGGAGAGGGGAAGATGATGAGAGGGAAGATAGTAGACGTTGATCTTAGAGTGGTGGACTAAAAATTGCATTTCTTTCTTCTCTCTTTCTCTTCTTTTCTCCCTAGCTTTCTTCTTCTTTAGTTTTCTTCTTCTTCTCTCTTCCTAGTGTGTGACGGCCATGAGAGAGTGCAAGAGAGGAAAAGAATGAAAT
>CM023542.1:50745763-50772839 GCA_013350335.1 Chimonanthus salicifolius | reverse complement strand
GGGCTTAGGGTTTTGAGTTTTAGGATTTAGGGTTTTAGTGTTTTAGGGATTTACGGTTTTAGAGGTAAGGATGTAACGCCCGCCCCTTTTCACCGTAAAATCAGAGTACTTTTTTTTTTTTAATAAAAGTAACAAAGGGCGCGGACTTCACGACTGCAAGTTAAGTCCGGGCTTCTAAAGCCCAGCCCTTAACTGGCGAACCCTACGTGTGCGTGGAACGAAGTCAACGAGAACGGTTCACACGTAGACGTAAGCTCTTGGAATATAACTTAATGCGGAATATTATAATAGAGACTATCCTACCAGTTTTCAAATAGCAGGGAAGAAACATTCATTTAGTTACTAATATATCTCAAAATCATAATGTGTAAACTAAAATCCCAAAACATAGCAAGTTATCTAAATTATTACATTTCCAACAAGCTACGCTATTCAAATGTACATTTCCAAAATAAACATAAATAAGTTAGCAGTTCGCCTTCCCAAGCTCCTAAGCTTGACTCCCGTCGCGTCCCTCCGTTCTGCCATCTCCTGCGCCATCAGCTAGGGGAGAAGTAGGGCGTTAGACAACGCGCCCAATAGGACTCCGAGTAGGGCTAGCACATGGATTAGTAATAATAGCATGCAGATAATAACGTAGTGAAAACTGGTGAACAACCATATAATGAAATTATAAAGTGAATGCCATGCTATGGGTGTCTATGTTATGAATCCCACCCATCATCCCTACCATCATGATATCATATCCCCCTTGACGGCAAGACCTCGTCAAGGTATCCCCATGCCTGTTCTTGGTCACCCCGACGGAGCATGGACTCCGGTTATAACCTATCAGGTTATCCCCATGCCTATTCTCGGTCGCCCCGACGGAGCATGGACTCCGGTTTTTTTTTTTCGGCCCATGCCATGTATGAGATGTAATGCATTATGCTATGTAATATATTTTGGATCATAGCCTTTACATATTACTCATATCACTAACATCTAACTCATAGGTTAACTATATGCCATAATTACATATAAACCATAATTTCATAACCCATTGTATAACCAAAAATATAATTTCCAAAAATAAAGCAATAACCATTCACATAACACCTGATCCATGTCTTACAAATAGGTAGGAATCCTACCGAATACCGACTCGCGTTCTTCTCTTTCGTTTTGGTTCGATAGTCCGGCTACTGACACGCGTACCGCTCGCGATATCTAATACCTTATTACATACACATAATCAGTCCACGTTTTAACCATTTCTAAGTCCATACATCATGTCTTAGTGGGTTGCTTCATTTTGACCAATATTTACGATTTTGCCACTACCTTTCCCATAGTTAAACCTTCACTTAATTATATACATTTCTTTGTCCAAAATTCATTCATGGATTTAGGTCCATTAATGACCCACTCCACCATGTCACATGACCATTAAAATTAGCCATTAAATTTACTTAAACTCCATTAACCTACATACCAATACACATTAATCTTAGGCCTCAATTTATTCACAAAATGGGTCCATTGATGTCTCTTCACCCACAACCTAACCACACTAGAAAAATCAGCGTCTTACCCTCATTCATTTCTCCCACACATAATACCAAATTTTAATCCATACTTTTACCCACAAATGGGTCATGGGTTCGGCCATACACCATGGCCAAACCCATGATGCCTTTATCCCATTTTTTCTTGGGTCCATTGTTACACATTTGAATTCATCACAAGTCCCTCCATATGGGGATTTCATCATTCATTTAGATCACCCATTTGATCAACATTGGTTTCATCTCTTGAGTCCATCAAAACTACTAACATTCCCCCTCATCTTTTCATGGTTTCAAACATACTCAAACCATTAAATCTATGCTTAGAGTCCATTTAAAACCATCACCATTCTCAAATATGTTAGTACCTCCTTCCAAACCCATTAAATTCACACACAACAACATAGGGTTCGGCCATACACCATGGCCGAACCCATGGTCCATACTTCATTCTCTTCTATGCCTTTCAAGGCCATAAACCCCTTTGCATTTTCATCATAAAAACCCTTTTAAAACTTACCCACATTTATTCATTTAAAACCCTAAAATTCATTAGCTACCCTCATTGTCTTCCATTCTTTAAAACCCTAACCAATTAAATCAAACACCTAATCACCCACCATGGGGTTCGGCCATGCTACATGGCCGAACCCTTTGGCCCATGATTTTCTTCCGATCACATAATTCCATGCTTAATTAGTTAAATTACATAATGTCCCCCATTCCTTAAAACCCAAACAACTTCACACATTAATTACATAACCCTTTATCCATTTATATTTATTTTTATTTTTTCCTTTCCCTAACCCTAATTTATCCATTAGGGTTTCCTCCACTTTCCATCCTTCCATTTGATGGATTTAAAATCCATGGCATAAAATCATTTGGCCACCATTAAATTTAACAAAAATGAATCCCAATTTTTAAACCCTAAAAATCCAAAATTTCTTGTTTAAGAAATACTCACAATCCGTCGTCTCCTCCGATTTCCGCCACTTCCATCGGCTTCCTTAACCTCCTTTCTCCTTCCTCTTTATCTTTGGTAGGCCAAGATGCTTGATCAATGGTGAAACCCTCCTAACTTAGGATTGGCCATGATAGGGTTTGATTTGAGAGAGAAAAGGGAGGAGAGGATAAAGAGGTGTCTAACTTTCTTGGCCTTGAGGTGGAGGGCCCAAGCTTAACCCTTTCTTCTCTCCTTCTCTTCTTTTCTCCTTAACTTTTTTTTTTTCTTCTTCTCTTCTCTTCCTAGTGGGGGACGTCCATGAGAGAGTGAAAGAGAGGAAAGAGTGAAATGAGAATGAAAAGAGAGGGAGAAAAGAAAAGATAAGCCTTATCCCCATTTGCTTACCTAATTTCCACTTTACATTAACTATCCCCAACTACCCCACATGATATTTCTCATGCTTTATGGCCCAAGCAACTAGCCAACGTGTTTTTTTTTTTTTTCTTCCAATTGATGGTTTTGGTCTTTCATTGACCACTTGACCACCTTTAAATACCATTTTAATAATTTAATTATTTAATTAATTAAGTCCTTTAACTTAGGTTAATTAACCCCCACCTAATTTAATTCCATTCAATTCCCTCTATGAAATCCACCCATGGTTGACCAAGTCAACCATAGTGGCCGGCCCCAACAATTCTTGGTCCACACGCCACCTCACTTGATGAGGTGGAGGTGGGTCCCACTTGGCCACATCACCTTGGCTTAATTCAAATTAACTTAGGTGATTTAAATCCATTCCATACATTCCAATTGGATCACCATTGGGCCCATGGCCCAATTACATTTTCCTCTTACCCATTTACCTTAGGGCTTACATCAATTTGATCCATTGGGTCCCAAATGGGTATTGGGCCAATTTGACCATCCTTGACCCTTTAAGTAAACTTAAATCCAATCCATAGTCCATTGGGCCCTACTTGGGCCTTTGCCCAAATTTTGGTCCATTTACCATTTATTTCATCAATTTTCCCAATTTTTCATCCTTAAAATAAATAATATTCACATATTCATTGATTTACAATTTCCGGGCCATTACAAAGGATTTTGGTTTTAAGGGTTTAGGGTTTTAGTGCTTAGGATCTTAGGAGTTTAGGGTTTGATGGTTTAGGATTTAGTGTTTCAGGCTTTAGGGCTAAGGCTTTTAGGTTTAGGGTTTAGCGGTTTAGGGTTTAGGGATTGAGTGTTTTCGGGTTTTAGGGTTTAGGGTTTTGGGTTTAGGGTTTATGGGTTTTAGGGTTTGCGATTAACGGTTTAGGATTTAGGATTTAGGTTTTTAAGGTTTTCGGGTTTTAGGGTTTAGGGTTTGTAGTTTAGGGTGTTAGGGTTTTAGGGTTTTAGGGTTTGGGATTTAGGGTTTAGGTTTTAGGGTTTTAGGGTTTTTGGGTTTAGGGTTTAAGGTTTTAGGGTTTTAGGGTTTAGGGTTTAGTGTTTAGGGTTTTAAGGGTTTAGCGTTTAAGGGTTTTGGGTTTTAGGGTTTTATGGTTTAGGATTTAGGGTTTTTGGGTTTTAGGGGTTTAGGGTTTAGGGTTTAGGGTTTGGGGTTTAGGGTATAGGGTTATAGGATATTAGGATTTTTGGGTTTGTTATTTAGGGTTTGGGGTTTAGGGTATAGGATTATAGGATATTAGGATTTTTGGGTTTGGGATTTAGGGTTTAGGTTTTAGGGTTTTAAGGTTTTCGGATTTTAGGGTTTAGGGTTTAAGTGTTTTAGGGTTTAGGGGTTTAGGGGTTTAGGGCTTTTGGGCCATAGGGTTTTACGGTTTTAGGGTTTTGGGTTTTAGGGTTTATGGTTTAGGGTGGGTTTAGCGTTTTTAGGACTTAGGGTTTTTGGGTTTTAGGGTTTAGGGTTTTAGGGTTTTCGGGCTTTAGGGTTTAGGGTTTAAGGTTTTAGGGTTTTAGGGTTTAGGGCTTTAGGGGTTTTAGGGTTTTGTGTTTTATGGTTTATGGTTTAGGGTGGGTTTAGGACTTTAGGATTTAGGGTTTTAGCGTTTTAGGGTTTTAGGGTTTAGGGCTTTGGGGTTATAGGGTTTTATGGTTTTAGGGTTTTGGGTTTTAGGGTTTATGGTTTAGGGTGGGTTTAGGGTTTTAGAGTTTAGGGTTTTAGCGTTTTAGGGTTTTAGGCTTTTAGGGTTTAGGCTTTTTGGTGTTTAGGGTTTTAGGGTTTACGTTTTAGGGTCTAGGATTTTAGGGTTTTAGGTTGTTAGGGTTTAGGGTTTAGGGTTAGGGTTTTAGGATTTTAGGGTTTAGGCTTTTAGGGTTTTGGAGTTTAGGGTTTAGGGTTTAGGATTTATGGTTTAAGGGTTTAGGGATTTAGGGTTTAGGGTTTCAGCGTTTTAGGCTTTTAGTGGTCTAGGGTTTTGGATTTAGGGATTAGGGTTTAGGATTTAGGGTATAGAATTTAGGGTTTTTGGGTTTGCGATTAAGGGTTTAGGTTTAGGGTTTAGAGTTTAGGGTTTTAGGGTATTTGGTTTTGGGATTAAGGGTTTAGGTGTTAGGGTTTTAGAGTTTTCAGATTTTAGGGTTTTGGGTTTAAGGTTTTAGGGTTTTAGGGTTTGGGGTTTAGTGTTTAGGGTTTTAATGGTTTAGCGTTTAAGGGTTTTGGGTTTTAGGGTTTCATTGTTTAGGATTTAGGGTTTTAGGGGTTTAGGGTTTAGGGTTTAGGTGTTAGAGTTTAGGGTTTAGGGTTATTGGATTTTAGGGTTTTTGGGTTTGGGATTTAGTGTTTAGGTTTTAGGGTTTTCGGGTTTTAGGGTTTTCGGGTTTTAGGGTTTAGGGTTTAAGGTTTTAGGGTTTTAGGGTTTTAGGGTTTTAGGGTTTTAGGGTTTGTTTAGGGTTTTAGGGGTTTAGGGTTTTAGGGTTTTGGGGTTTTAGGGTTGTAGGGTTTATGATTTAGGGTTTAGGATTTTAGGGTTTTAGGGTTTAGGGTTTAGGGTTCAGGGTTTTAGGGTTTAGGGTTATAGGATTTTAGGGTTTTTGGGTTTGGGATTTAGTGTTTAGGTTTTAGGGTTTAGGGTTTAAGGTTTTAGGGTTTTAGGGTTTTAAGGTTTAGGGCTTTAGGGTTATAGGGTTTTAGGGTTTAGGGTTTCAGGGTTTATGGTTTAGGGTGGGTTTAGGGTTTTAGGGTTTAGGGTTTTAGCGTTTTCGGGTTTTAGGGTTTAGGGTTTTAGGGGTTTAGGGTTTTTGAGGTTTAGGGTTTTAGGGTTTTGGGGTTTTAGGGTTTTAGGGTTTATGTTTTAGGGTTTAGGATTTTAGGGTTTTAGGGTTTTAGGGTTTAGGGTTTAGGGCTTTGGGTTTTAGGGTTTAGGGTAGGGTTTTTGGGTTTAGGCTTTTAGGGTTTTTTTGTTTAGGGTTTAGGGTTTAGGATTTATGGTTTAAGGGTTTAGGGATTGAAGGTTTCGGGTTTTAGGCTATTAGTGGTTTAGGGTTTAGGATTTAGGGATTAGGGTTTAGGTTTAGTTTAGGGGTTTAGGATTTAGGGTATAGGGTTTAGGCTTTTAAGGTTTGCGATTAAGGGATTAGGTCTTAGGGTTTTAAGGTTTTCGGGTTTAGGGTTTTAAGGTTTGCGGGTTTAGAGTTTAGGGTGTTAGGGTTTTAGGGTTTTAGAGTTTGGGATTTAGGGTTTACATTTTAGGATTTTAGGGTTTTAGGGTTTAGGGTTTAAGGTTTTAGGGTTTAGAGTTTAGTGTTTTAAGAGTTTGGCGTTGCAGGGTTTTAGCTTTTAGGGTTTTATGGTTTAGGATTTAGGGTTTAGGGTTTTAGGGGTTTAGGGTTTGGGGTTTAGGGCTTAGTGTTTAGGGTTATGGAATTTTATGGTTTTTGGGTTTGGGATTTAGGGTTTAGCTTTTAGGATTTTCGGGTTTGCGGGTTTAGGGTTTAAGGTTTTAGGGTTTTAGGGTTTAGGGCTTTAGGGGTTTAGGGCTATAGGGTTATAGCGTTTAGGGTTTTAGGGTTTATAGTTTAGGGTGGGTTTAGGGTTTTACGGTTTAGGGTTTTTACGTTTTAGGGTTTTGGGGTTTTAGAGTTTTATGTTTTAGGGTTTAGGGTTTAGGGTTTTATGGTTTAGGGTTTTGGGTTTAGGGTTTTAGGCTTTAGGGTAGGGTTTTTGGGTTTAGGCTTTTTAGGGTTTTGGAGTTTAGGGTTTAGGATTTATGGTTTAAGGGTTTAAGGATTTAGGGTTTAGGGTTTTAAGGTTTTAGGCTTTTAGTGGATTAGGGTTTAGGGTTTAGGATTTAGGGATTAGGGTTTAGGTTTTGTTTAGGGTTTAGGAATTAGGGTAAAGGGTTTAGGGTTTAAGGGTTTCCGATTAAGGATTTAGGTTTTAGGGTTTAGGGTTTATGTTTTAGGGTTTTATGGTTTTTGGGTTTAGGGTTTAGGGTTTTAGGCTTTAGGGTAGGGTTTTCAGGTTTTGGCTTTTAGGGTTTTGGAGTTTAGGGCTTAGGGTTTAGGATTTATGGTTTAAGGGTTTAGGGATTTAGGGTTTAGGGTTTTAAGGTTTTAGGCTTTTAGTGGATTAGGGTTTAGGGTTTAGGATTTAGGGATTAGGGTTTAGGTTTAGTTTAGGGGTTTAGAATTTAAAGTAAAGGGTTTAGGGATTAAGGGTTTGCGATTAAGGGTCTAGGTTTTAGGGTTTTAGGGTTTTCGGGTTTTAGAGTTTAGGGTGTTAGGGTTTTAGGGTTTTAGGGTTTGGGATTTAGGGTTTAGGTTTTAGGTTTTAGGGTATAGGGTTTAAGGTTTTAGGGTTTTAGGGTTTAGGGTATAGTGTTTAGGGTTTTAAGGGTTTAGCGTTTAAGGGTTTTGGGTTATAGGGTTTTATGGTTTAGGATTTAGGGTTTTAGGGTTTTAGGGGTTTTGGGTTTAGGGTTTAGGTTTTAGGATTTTAGCTGTTTAGGGTTTAGGGTTTAGGTTTTAGGGTTTTAGGGTTTAGGATTTAGGGTTTAGGATTTTATGATTTTAGGGTTTAGGATTTAGGGTTTAGGGTTTTAGGGTTTAGGGTTTAGGGTTTTAGGGCTTTAGGCTTTTAGTGGTTTGGTGTTTAGGGCTTAGGATTTAGGGATTAGGGTTTAGGTTTAGTTTAGGGGTTTAGGATTTAGGGTATAGGGTTTAGGGTTTTTGGGTGTTAGGGTTTAGGGTTTTAGGGGTTTAGGGTTTTGGGTTTAGGGTTTTATGGTTTTATGGTTTTAGTGTTTAGGGTTTTATGGTTTAGGGTTTAGGGTTGAGGGTTTAGGCTTTTGGGGATTTAGGGTTTAAAGGGTTCAGGGTATTAGCATTTTTGGGTTTTACGGTAGGGTTTTAGTGGTTTACGGTTTTAGGGTTTTGGGGTTTTGGAGTTTCAGGGTTTAGCTTTTAGGGTTTAGGGTTTTAGGGTTTTACGGTTTAGGGTAGGGTTTCGGATTTCGGGTTTTTGGGTTTAGGGTTTAGGGGTTAGGGTTTAAGGTTTTGGATTTTGGGGCTTAGGGTTTAGGGTTTAGGGTTTTAGGGGTTTTGGGTTTCAAGGTTTAAGATTTAGGGTGTTAGGGTTTTAGGATTTTTTTGGTTTACGGTTTATGGTTTAGGGTTTACAGTTTAGGGTTTAGGGTTTAGCGTTTAGGGCTTTAGGGTTTTCGAGTATTAGGGTTTTAAGGTTTAGGGTTTAGGGTTTTAGTTTTTAGGGTTTAGGGTTTAGGGTTTAGGATTTAGGTTTTAGGGTTTTAGGATTTTAGGGTTTTAGCGTTTAGGATTTAGGATTTTTAGGGTTTTCCGGTTTTAGGGTTTAGGGTTTGAGGTTTTAGGGTTTTTCGGTTTTAGGGTTTAGGGTTTTAGGGGTTTAGGGTATTAAGGTTATAGGGTTTTAGGGGTTAGGATTTTAGAGGTTTAGGGTTTTAGGGGTTTAGGGTTTTAGGGTTTAGGATTTTATGGTTTTGGGGTTTAGGGTTTAGGGTGTTGGGGTTTTAGGGTTTTAATGTTTAGGGTTTTAGAGTTTAGGGTTTTTGCGTTTTAGGGTTTTAGGGTTTAGGTTTTAGGGGTTTAGGGTTTTAGGGTTTTGGTGTTTTAGGGTTTTAGGGTTTAGGTTTTAGGGTTTAGGATTTTAGGGTTTTAGGGTTATAGGGTTTAGGATTTAGGGTTTTAGGGTTTTAAGGTTTAGGGTAGGGCTTTCGGGTTTAGGGTTTAGGGTTTAGGGTTTTTGGGGTTAGGGTTTAGGGTTTAGGATTTTTGGGCTTAGGATTTAGGGGTCAGGGTTTTAGGGCTTAGGATTTTAGGATTTTAGGGGTTTAGGTTTTAGGGTTTGTGGCTGAGGGTTTAGAGTTTAAGGTTTAGGGTTTAGCATTTAGGGCTTTAAGGTTTTAGGGTATTAGGGTTTAGGGTTTAGTGTTTTACTTTTTAGGGTTTAGGGTTTTAGGGTTTAGGATTTGGGTTTTATGGTTTAGGGTTTTAGGATTTTAGGGCTTTGGCGTTTGGGATTTAGGGTTTAGGGTTTAGGGTTTTAGGGTTTTCAAGTTTTAGGGTTTAGGGTTTAAGGTTGTAGGGTTTTAGGGTCTAGGGTTTTGGGTTTTTAGGGTTTTAGGGTTTAGGGTTTTAGGATTTAAGGGTTTTAGGGTTTTAGGGTTAGGGTTTTAGGATTTTAGGGTTTTAGGGTTAAGGGTAGGGGGTTTTAGGATTTTATGGTTAAGGGTAGGGGGTTTTAGAATTTTAGGGTTTTAGGGTTTTAGAGTTAAGGGTAGGGGGTTTTAGGATTTTAGGGTTTTAGAGTTAAGGGTAGGGGGTTTTAGGATTTTAGGGTTTTAGGGTTTAGGGTTTAGGGGTTAGGGTTTAGGGTTTAGGATTTTAGGGCTTAGGTTTTAGGGGTTAGGGTTTTAGGGCTTAGGGTTTTAGAATTTTAGGGTTTTAGGGTTTAGGATTTAGGGTTTTAGGGTTTTAGGGTTTAGGGTTTTAAGGGTTTAGAGTTTTAGGGTTTTAGGCTTTTAGATGTTTAGGGTTTAGGGTTTTGGGTTTCAGGTTTTAGTGTTTTAGGGTTTAGGGTTTAGTGTTTAGGGATTTCGGTTTAGGCTTTTAGGGTTAAAGGGTCTTCGGTGTTTAGGGTTTATGATTTAGGGTTTAGGGCTTTAGGGTTTTAGGGTTGTGGGTTTAGGGGTTTAGGGTTTTAGGGTTTAAGGTTTTAGGGTTTTAGGGGTTTAGGGTTTTAGGGTTCAGGGGTTTACGGTTTAGGGTTTAGTGTTTCGGGTTTAGGGCTTCGGGTTTTAAGGTTTTAGGCTTTAGGGTTTGAGGGGTTTAGGGTTTAAGGGTTATAGGGTTTTAGGATTTTAGGGTTTTCGGATTTTGGGTTCTGGGTTTCGGGTTAAGGTTTTAGGGTTTAGGGTTTAGGGTTTAAGTTTTAGGGTTTAGGGTTTAGGGTTTTATGATTTTTGTGTTTTAGAGTTTAGGGTTTTAGAATTTAAGGTTTACGGTTCTAGGGTTTTTGGGCTTTAAGGTTTTAGGCTCTAGGGTTTGAGGGGTTTACGGTTTTAGGGTTTATGGTTTTTAGGGTTTTAGGTGTTTAGGGTATAGGGCTTTGGGTTTAGGTTTTTAGGATTTTTGGGTTTTATGGTTTTAGGGTTAAGTTTTAGAATTTAAGGTTTACGGGTCTAGGGTTTTTGGGTTTTATGGTTTTAGAGTTTAGGGTTTAAGGTTTTAGGGTTTTAAGGTTTAGGGTTTTTAGGGTTTTAGGGGTTTAGGGTATAGGGTTTTGGGTTTAGGGTTTAGGTTTTAGGGTTTAGGATTAAGGTTTAGGGTTTAGGGTTTTAGGGTTATGGTGTAATGGCTCGGAATTTGTAAATCAATATATATGTGTTATTATTTTATTTTTAATGGTGAAGATTGGAAATCTAATAGAATAGATGGTAAATGGATCAAAATGTGGACAAAGGCCCAACTAGGGCCCAATGGGTTATGGATTGGATTTAAGTTTACTTAAAGGGTCAATGGTGGTCAATTGGGCCAAGGATGGTCAAATTGGGCCCAATACCCATTTGGGACCCAATGGATTAAGATGATGTAAGCTTTAAGGTAAATGGGTAAGATAAAAATGTAATTGGGCCATGGGCCCAATGGTGATCCAATTGGAATGAATTGAATGTGTTCAATTCACCTAAGTCAATTTGAAGTTGACCAAGGTAACATGGTCCAATGGGACCCACCTCCACCTCATCAAGTGAGGTGGCATGTGGACCCAAGGTTTAGTGGGGCCGGCCACCATGGTTGAATTGGTCAACCATGGGTGTATGAAGGCAAGTTAAGTAAGTGAAATTAAGCTAAATGGGGTTAATTAGCCTAATGATTTAATTAAATAATTAAGTAAGCTTATCCAAAAAGGTGGTCAAAGAGGGGAGACCAAACCACCTTATCCTTAAGCACTAAAAAACGTTGGCTTGTGTGCTTGGACCATAAAGCATGTAAAAGATCTTAGGGGTTGGTGGGAGAAATTAAAGGTAAGTTTTATCTTAGCCAATCAAAAGGAGATAGGCTTATCTTGTTTTCTCATCTCTTCCATCTAACTCTCATTTCACTCTCTCCCCATTTTACTCTCTCATGGCCGTCCCACACTGGGAAGAGGAAGAAGAAGAAAAAAATTAAGGAGAAAAGAAGAGAAGGAGAGAAGAAAGAAATGCAATTTCTTAGTTCATTACTCTAAGATCAAGGTTTATTATCTTCCCTCTCATCATCTTCTCCTCTCTCTCTCAAGCAAACCCTACCTTGGCCGATCCTAAGTTAGGAGGGTTCCTACCATTGATCAAGCATCTTGGCCGACCAAAGATCAAGAGGAAGGAGAAAGGAGGCCAAGGAGTCCGACGGGAGTGGCGGAAGTCGGAAGAGGCATTGGATTGCAAGTATTTTCTTAAACAAGAAATTTTGGATTTTTAGGGTTTAAGATTTGGGATTCATTTTGTAAATTTAATGGTGGCCAAATGAATTTTATGCCATGGATTTTAAATCCATCAATTTGAAAGATGGAAAGTGGAGGAAACCCTAATGGATAAATTAGGGTTAGGGAAGGAAAAAAAAACAAATAATAAATGGATTAAGGGTTATGTAATTAATGTGTGAATTTTTTTGGGTTTTAAGGAATGAAGGACATTATGTAATTTAGTTAATTAAGCATGGATGTGTATGTTTTGGAATCAAGGGCCATAGGGTTCGGCCATGTAGTATGGCCGAACCCCATGGTAAGTGAATTGTATTTGTTAGGGTTTTGTAAAAAAATGGAAGCATGGAGAATGTTTATAATTTTTAGGGTTGTAAATAATTGAATGTGGTGAATTTTGTAAAGAGGTTTTAAATGAGAGAATCATAGGAGATGGAAGATAATTTTAATGACCTCAAAAAGAATGGTTTAGGGTTTTAAGTGCTTAATGATTAGATGTAGGTAATGTATGATTTTTTTTTAGGGTTTTAAGGAATGGAGGTTGTGGAAGGTAATTTGGACATTTTTAATGGAATGTTAGGGTTTTGGTGAGAATGGAATCCATGAATAAATGTAAATGTGTTATGGTCAAAAAGGGCACCCATGGATGATGGATCATGAACCATGGGTTCGGCCATGGTGTATGGCCGAATCCCTATGGTGATCAAATGGTGAAATTGTGAAATGATGATGTATGTGAAGTAATGGAAAAATGAATGGAAAATGATGGTTTGATGATGGTTGTAAATGGATTTAAATGTGATTAAGGATGGTGATTTAAATGTATAAGTTAAGCCCCTTCATGGAAGGGCTTATGATAGGTTCAAATGTATAAGTAGGCCAAAGAAAAAAAAGGGAATGAGTGGGTAATGGACTCATTGTAGTTAAATGCATGAAGTAAACCCCATGGGAAGATTTGATGAATGGGGTATTTTGAACCCATGACCCAATTTTATGAGACAATTGATGGGTTAAGTATGGAACTATATGTGTGTTTAAATTAATAAGGATTAGGCTAATTAGATGGTGGACTTTTAGTGATCTTGTGACATGTTGATGAATCATTGATGGATCCAAGATTTGGAATCTATCATGGGTCTAAGAATGGAGAAATAAAAATGAGTAATTAATTATGTGAAGGAGTAGTGGCAAAATTGTAAATAATGGCCAAATTCAAGAACTCCATGAGAAATGATCATGGACATAAGTGTAATTATGGTAACCTTAAGTATGTGATTAATGGATTTTAAAGGTTAAAAGCATGGACTAATTATGTGTATGTAATAAGGTATTGGATATCGCGAGCGGTACATGTGTCGGTAGCCGGATTATCGGACGAAACCGAAAAAGGACGCGAGTCGGTATTCGGTAGGATTCCTACCTTTTTGTAAGCCATGGATTGAGTGATGGTTTCTTTGAATTATTTTGGAAATTATATGGTTTGTTTTAAGATGGGTCTTGGATTTAGTATTATGTGATGTCTTCTTTTAAGTTATTTTGGTAATCATGTGGTTGTTTTTAAGATGGGTTTTGGATTTTGGTATTATGTGATGAGTTTCCTTTGATTATTTTGATAATCATGGGATTGTTTTAAGATGGGTTTTATGACTATGAGTTACATATATTACATGGCATATGGCATCTACATCTCATGCATGGCATGGGAGGGATATGTCAAGGGGAATGATTTGTGATTGTTTATATCTGGACGAGGTTTCGTCGTCCTGGGGAATGATTTGTGATTGTTTATATCTGGACGAGGTTTTGCCGTCGAGGGGAATGATTTGTGATTGTTTATATCTGGACGAGGTTTTGCCATCCAGGGGAATGATTTGTGATTGTTTATATTTGGACGAGGTTTTGCCGTCCAGGGGAATGATTTGTGATTGTTTATATCTGGACGAGGTTTTGCCGTCCAGGGGAATGATTTGTGATTGTTTATATCTTGAAGAGGTTTTACCGTCAAGGGGGATGATTTGTGATTGTTTCTATCTGGACAAGGTTTTGCCGTCCAGGGGAATGATTTGTGATTGTTTATATCTGGACCAGGTTTTGCCGTCCAGGGGAATGATTTGTGATTGTTTATACCTGGACGAGGTTTTGCCGTTTAGGGGAATGGTTTGTGACTGTTTATATCTTGACGAGGTTTTGCCGTCAAGGGGGATATGACAACATGATGGTATGGATGATGAGTGGGATTCATAACACAGGCACCCATGACATAGCATTCATTTTATGGTTTTTCGTTATAATATTGTCTATATTCCTTGTTATCACTAATACATGTGTTAGCCCTACTCGGAGTCCTACTGGGCGCGTTGTCTAACGCCCTACTTCTACCCTAGCTAATGACGCAGGAGATGGCGGAGCGGAAGAACGAGATGGGAGCCAAGCTGAGGAGCTTGGGAAGGCGGTCTAGCTAGTTTTCTAATGTTTATTTTGGATAATGTAATTTGAAGTAGCTTAACTTGTTGGAAATGTAATAAGTTTAGATTACTTGTTATGTTTTGGAATTTACGTTGGACATTATGAATTTCAAAGCACTTTAGTAATTTAATGAATGTCATCTTCCTTGCTATCTAAAATTGGTGCGATAGTCTATATTATTGTTCCGCATTTAATTTCACTTTCCGCAAGCTTACTTCTACGTGTGAACCATTCTCCGTGGACTTCGTTCCACGCACACGTAAGGTTGGCCAGTTAAGGGCCGGGCTTTAGAAGCTCGGACTTAACTCACGTCGTGACGTTTGCGCCCTTTGTCACCCTTTTATAAAAATAAAATAGGCTCTGATATCGGTGAAAAGGGGCGGGCGTTACACTTAGTATCAGAGCGAACTGAGAAGAATGAATCTCTCGAAGTAAGACTAAGACGGTTGCATATCTCACTGACAGCTAAGAATCCCAACTGACCGACTCTTCGGAGTCCGCTGCACGGGGGCCGGGTTAATTTACTTCGATTGACTCAAACGGAAGCATTCAATCTGAGAACAACGTTTGACGAGAAGGAATGATAGCAAGGGAAGAAAAATTCATTCTAAGTCAGATTTATCAAACATAGCAAGATAGGGCTTATCTCCCCCAGAAGTGAGAGCACGATACTTTGATACTTAGGAATTTTTCCCCAAAAACAAGGTATAATCACTTGGAATTCTTTCCCCCGAATTGATGAAACAGTGATAGCTTTGTCAAACGTAGCAAAAATAGGATGTACTTCCCCGGTATTTCTAGATTTGAACAACAAATGCTAGGATTTAGAGATCTCCCCTCAGAAACAAAGGAAAACCAAGTGTGCTTATTTGGCAACTTCCCCCAAACGAAATACATTATACTATGCATAAGAAATTTCCCCAAAACTAAGTATGATTATTTGGTGATTTCCCCCAAAATGAGAAAACAAATCTAGTTTTCCCCAATTGATGGAACAGTGATGAATTTATCAAACGTAGGAAAAATTTCCCCAATCTCACCAAATGGAACAAGCATTGATACTTATGAAATTTATTCCCAAAAACTAAGTGTACTAATTTGGAAATTTCCCCCAAAATACATTGTGGTATACATAAGAAATTTCCCAAAGTCTAGATTGGTTTTATTGGTAACTGCTATTGATGATTTTTGTATTCTATTTATATTTTATGATACAGATATGTCAAGTGACGGGGAGTATACGGAATTATGGGATAAGGGAACCCCTAACTGTCCCATAGAGTTGGTGTCTGCTTCTAGCATAACAGTTAGCATGGACTTACATGAGGGACCTCCCGAGGAAGATGAAGAGGATTTAGCATCTCTTCCTGAAGAGAATGTGGAAGACTTTCCGATGATAAGAGAGTCGGTAAGGGAAATAGAACCCGATTATATGTGCGAGTTGTGCAACCAGGTTGGGCACAACTGCACATACTGCCCCTACCCTCTTGAAGTGGTATGCCTGGTTTGTGGACTACATGGACACGAGAAAGGAAGGACTAACTGTCCTTATATTGGAGGACCAGGGATAATACCTTGTTTGACATGTGGAGTACTGGGTCACATGTCGATGTCGGGCCCTGACAGTTCCTTTGTGTTTGAGGATGATCCAGGGTCTTCTACGAAAGACTTGGCTGGGGAGTAGTAAGAAAGGTCATTCAAAGAGGGTTATTTTGTAAAGGGTTGTGAGTACATTTTGTTATTTTAAAGGGTTTAATTTAACCCTAACAATCTTTGTATTATGATAGAAGTTTGAATGACTTTTTGAGGAAGTATGCGATTTAAGGATTTATGAAGGAACTAAGCCAATGAATGTTTTTTTTATGGTTTAGGAAAATGCCTCCGAAGAGAAGAACCCGACAAAACCCATGTGTGGAAGAAGAAGTACAACAGCCACCTCATCAGGAGGAAGCGCAGAATAGCGTGAATAATTCCAGTGATAACCCCCGAGCTGCAAAACTTAGAGCAAACTATAGTCACTACGGTTTTACAACAACTCTTGAATGGAAATGAAACACGGAACCAAAGATGTCAGGGTAGGGGAAATGCATTTCACCCTCACAAGAGATTTAGACCCAACTTTTGGAGACCTTCAGCCTCTACTGGCGGTTCCTGTTTCCAATGTGGTCAGCAGGGGCATTTCAAAAGAGAGTGTCCTCAGAACTATAAGTCTTCTCACTTCAGGGGTCCCTTCCGTCGTCTAACTCGATCAGCTCAGCCATAGGGACCTAGAGCACATGACCTGACAGGAAGGGCACCTACTCTTACAGAATCGGGACAGATGAATGCTACGATTTCTCCTCCAGAGACAATGGATCATTCAGTGATTCAAGGTATGGCAGTAGTTTGTAGTTCATATGCTTATGCATTATTTAATTTGGGAACATTCTACTCTCTTGTATCTACTGCCTTCACATCTATTACTAGCACTTTAGCACAATAAATGTCCACTGAACTTGCTATAGTATTCCCTATTGGTAGATGATGACGACCATTGGTGGGTATGTCGAGTCCCTGATAGATACAGTTTGGTTCCATAAATTGACTCATGAGTATTATGATAGGCAGGATAGTCCTACGAAGGTGTTAGTTATGCCCAGGAATGGATTATACCCATAGGAGGGTTATATTCATGGATGGTTACTAACCATGGATGTGTATAACCATGGATGAGGGTTCCCATGGTGGTTTGGATTGATGTCAGGTATAGGTGTCGTAGAAGTTATGAACAAAAGGGTTAGTCACATAGTGACTTATGTGCAAATGAAGAAGTGCTAAGTTTTGGAGATGTACTTAATGGGAAGGATAAGAGTCTAGTGAAACTCAAATGAGAAGCTATGGGCGACTGCCGAGTTAGTCTAGCTAGCTTACTCTGTAGTTAGCCGATGGAGTTCCAGGAGAGTGCAGCTAGAAACCTAGTTGACATGGAATCAGCCAAGGACTTGAGCGTAGGCTTGTACTGGCAGGCTATCTCACACAGAGAGTAGACGAAAGAACGTGTTGAATGGGTACGTATGGAAAATGTCTTGGTAACGGGTAAAGTGAAATAGAATAAGTTAATCTACATAAGATCACAAATGGGTTCATGAGAAAAAGAGATAACATGTGGGACAGAGTAAATTCTGCAAGAATGAAACTTGTAGGTTGATGTGAGTGATGTTGATGTAATTAAGAGGTACTTGACACAATTGAACGGGAACGACGAATAGGCCCAGAAATGGAGGAGAAATGAACCAAGATATTTGCAAGCGAGGTAGTACCAGAATAGGAATTACGATCGGAACAGGGTCTTTTATTCTGAGGTAGGACATATGTGCTTGAGAGCTGCAGAAGGGAGTTATTGGTTGAGGCACCCAAGCCAAGCTCTCTATCCATCCGGACAGCGTCGAGATGTACCATGATCTTAAGAGGCACTATGGGTGGCATGGACTCAAGAGAGATGTGGCAGAGTTTGTGCTCGCTACACTAACTTGTCGGCAGGTTAAGGCGAAACATCGGAAGCCACCGGGTTTACTCAAACCCTTACCAGTGCCGGAGTGGAAATGGGAGCATGTAGCCATGGATTTTGTAACAGGGCTACTCAGGTCATCAAGGGGCAAGGATGCAATATGGGTCGACGGTACATCCGAGATATTATCAGACTCCATGGTGTGTCCCGGACTATTGTGTCCAATAGAGATGGCCGGTTCACTAGCAGGGTATGGCAGAGTATGCAATCGGCTATGGGGACCGATGTGTTGACTAGCACAGCATTCCACCCATAGACTGATGGACAGTCGGAGAGGACAATACAGATATTGGAGGATATGTTGAGAGCATGTATGTTGGATTTCAAGGGTGGATGGGAGGATCACTTGCCATTGGTAGAGTTCTCTTACAATAACAGTTACCAGGCAAACCTCCAGATGGTTCCGTTTGAGGCCTTATATGGTAGGCCGTGTAGATCGCCAGTGTGTTGGACAGAGACCGGTGAGCCTGCGCTAATTGGATCGGAATTGGTTGCAGAGACCACGGCGCAGATCAAATTGATACGGCAACATTACTCACTGTACAGAGCCGTCAGAAGAGTTACTCCGATAGGAGGAGAAGGTTCCTCGAGTTTGAGGTAGGAGATTTGGTGTTTTTAAAAGTCTCACCACTGAAGGGACACATGAGGTTTGGAAAGAAAGGAAACTGTAGCCTAGATTTGTGGGGCCGTTTCCAATCTTGAAAAGAGTGGGGGAAGTAGCTTACCAATTGGTGCTTCCTCCACAGTTATCCTCTTTGCATGATGTATTCCATGTGCCCATGTTGAGGAAGTATAATCCCGATCCTTCACATGTGTTGAATGTTCAAGACATCGATGTACAAAGCGATGTGTCACATGTGGAGAAGCCGGTCAGAATAATCGGGAGCGAGCAACGGGTGCTGTGGAACCGGTCAGAGATGAGAGCCGCTCATCCGGAGCTCTTTGTATGAGATATTTTGAACCTCTACTTCGTTCAAATTTTCGGGACGAAAATTTTAAAAGAGGATTGTATTGTAATGGCCCAGAATTTGTAAATCAATATATATGTGTTATTATTTTATTTTTAATGGTGAAGATTGGAAATCTAATGGAATAGATGGTAAATGGATCAAAATGTGCACAAAGGCCCAACTAGGGCCCAATGGGTTATGGATTGGATTTAAGTTTACTTAAAGGGTCAATGGTGGTCAATTGGGCCAAGGATGGTCAAATTGGGCCCAATACCCATTTGGGACCCAATGGATTAAGATAATGTAAGCTTTAAAGTAAATAGGTAAGATAAAAATGTAATTGGGCCATGGGCCCAATGGTGATCCAATTGGAATGAATTGAATGGGTTCAATTCACCTAAGTCAATTTGAAGTTGACCAAGGTAACATGGTCCAATGGGACCCACCTCCACCTCATCAAGTGAGGTGGCATGTGGACCCAAGGTTTGGTGGGGCCGGCCACCATGGTTGAATTGGTCAACCATGGGTGTATGAAGGCAAGTTAAGTAAGTGGAATTAAGCTAAATGGTGTTAATTAGCCTAATGATTTAATTAAATAATTAAGTAAGCTTATCCAAAAAGGTGGTCAAAGAGTGGAGACCAAACCACCTTATCCTTAAGCACTAAAAAAACGTTGGCTAGTGTACTTGGACCATAAAGCATGTAAAAGATCTTAGGGGTTGGTGGGAGAAATTAAAGGTAAGCTTTACCTTAGCCAATCAAAAGGAGATAGGCTTACCTTGTTTTCTCATCTCTTCCATCTAACTCTCATTTCACTCTCTCCCCATTTTACTCTCTCATGGCCGTCCCACACTGGGAAGAGGAAGAAGAAGAAAAAAATTAAGGAGAAAAGAAGAGAAGGAGAGAAGAAAGAAATGCAATTTCTTAGTTCATTACTCTAAGATCAAGGTTTATTATCTTCCCTCTCATCATCTTCTCCTCTCTTTCTCAAGCAAACCCTACCTTGGCCGATCCTAAGTTAGGAGGGTTCCACCATTGATCAAGCATCTTGGCCGACCAAAGATTAAGAGGAAGGAGAAAGGAGGCTAAGGAGTCCGACGGGAGTGGCGGAAGTCGGAGGAGGCGTCGGATTGTAAGTATTTTCTTAAACAAGAAATCTTGGATTTTTAGGGTTTAAGATTTGGGATTCATTTTGTAAAATTAATGGTGGCCAAATGATTTTATGCCATGGATTTTAAATCCATCAATTTGAAAGATGGAAAGTGGAGGAAACCCTAATGGATAAATTAGGGTTAGGGAAAGAAAAAAAAAATAAATGGATTAAGGGTTATGTAATTAATGTGTGAATTTTTTAGGGTTTTAAGGAATGAAGGAGATTATGTAATTTAGTTAATTAAGCATGGATGTGTATGCTTTGGAATCAAGGGCCATAGGGTTCAGCCATGCTACATGGCCGAACCCCATGGTAAGTGAATTGTATTTGTTAGGGTTTTGTAAAAAAATGGAAGCATGGAGAATGTTTATAATTTTTAGGGCTGTAAATAATTGAATGTGGTGAATTTTGTAAAGAGGTTTTAAATGAGAGAATCATAGGAGATGGAAGATAATTTTAATGACCTCAAAAAGAATGGTTTAGGGTTTTAAGTGCTTAATGATTAGATGTAGGTAATGTATGATTTTTTCTTAGGGTTTTAAGGAATGGAGGTTGTGGAAGGTAATTTGGACATTTTTAATGGAATGTTAGGGTTTTGGTGAGAATGGAATCCATGAATAAATGTAAATGTGTTATGGTCAAAAAGGGCACCCATGGATGATGGATCATGACCCATGGGTTCAGCCATGGTGTATGGCCGAACCCTATGGTGATCAAATGGTGAAACTGTGAAATGATGATATATGTGAAGTAATGGAAAAATGAATGGAAAATGATGGTTTGATGATGGTTGTAAATGGATTTAAATGTGATTAAGGATGGTGATTTAAATGTATAAGTTAAGCCCCTTCATGGAAGGGCTTATGATGGGTTCAAATGTATAAGTAGGCCAAAGAAGAAAAAGGGAATGAGTGGGTAATGGACTCATTGTAGTTAAATGCATGAAGTAAACCCCATGGGAAGATTTGATGAATGGGGTATTTTGAACCCATGACCCAATTTTATGAGACAATTGATGGGTTAAGTATGGAACTATATGTGTGTTTAAATTAATAAGGATTAGGCTAATTAGATGGTGGAATTTTAGTGATCCTGTGACATGTTGATGAATCATTGATGGATCCAAGATTTTGAATCTATCATGGGTCTAAGAATGGAGAAATAAAAATGAGTAATTAATTATGTGAAGGAGTAGTGGCAAAATTGTAAATAATGGCCAAATTCAAGAACTCCATGAGAAATGATCATGGACATAAGTGTAATTATGGTAACCTTAAGTATGTGATTAATGGATTTTAAAGGTTAAAAGCATGGACTAATTATGTGTATGTAATAAGGTATTGGATATCGCGAGCAGGTACATGTGTCGGTAGCCGGATTATCGGACGAAACCGAAAAAGGACGCGAGTCGGTATTCGGTAGGATTCCTACCTTTTTGTAAGCCATGGATTGAGTGATGGTTTCTTTGAATTATTTTGGAAATTATATGGTTTGTTTTAAGATGGGTCTTGGATTTAGTATTATGTGATGTCTTCTTTTAAGTTATTTTGGTAATCATGTGGTTGTTTTTAAGATGGGTTTTGGATTTTGGTATTATGTGATGAGTTTCCTTTGATTATTTTGATAATCATGGGATTGTTTTAAGATGGGTTTTATGACTATGAGTTACATATATTACATGGCATATGGCATCTACATCTCATGCATGGCATGGGAGGGATATGTCAAGGGGAATGATTTGTGATTGTTTATATCTGGACGAGGTTTCGTCGTCCTGGGGAATGATCTGTGATTGTTTATATCTGGACGAGGTTTTGCCGTCGAGGGGAATGATTTGTGATTGTTTATATCTGGACGAGGTTTTGCCGTCCAGGGGAATGATTTGTGATTGTTTATATTTGGACGAGGTTTTGCCGTCCAGGGGAATGATTTGTGATTGTTTATATCTTGACGAGGTTTTGCCGTCCAGGGGAATGATTTGTGATTGTTTATATCTTGAAGAGGTTTTGCCGTCAAGGGGGATGATTTGTGATTGTTTCTATCTGGACAAGGTTTTGCCGTCCAGGGGAATGATTTGTGATTGTTTATATCTGGACGAGGTTTTGCCGTCAAGGGGGATATGACAACATGATGGTATGGATGATGGGTGGGATTCATAACACAAACACCCATGGGATAGCATTCATTTTATGGTTTTTTGTTATAATATTGTCTATATGCTTTGTTATCAGTAATCCATGTGTTAGCCCTACTCGGAGTCCTACTGGGCGCATTGTCTAACGCCCTACTTCTACCCTAGCTGATGACGCAGGAGATGGCGGAGCGGAAGAACGAGACGGGAGCCAAGCTGAGGAGCTTGGGAAGGTGGTCTAGCTAGTTTTCTAATGTTTATTTTGGATAATGTAATTTGAAGTAGCTTAACTTGTTGGAAATGTAATAAGTTTAGATTACTTGTTATGTTTTGGAATTTACGTTGGACATTATGAATTTTGAAGCACTTTAGTAATTTAATGAATGTCATCTTCCCTGCTATCTAAAATTGGTGGGATAGTCTATATTATTGTTCTGCATTTAATTTCACTTTCTGCAAGCTTACTTCTACGTGTGAACCATTCTCCGTGGACTTCGTTCCACGCACACGTAGGGTTGGCCAGTTAAGGGCCAGGGCTTTAGAAGCTCGGACTTAACTCGCGTCGTGACGTCTGCGCCCTTTGTCACCCTTTTAGGAAAAAAAAAAAAAAAATAGACTCTGATTTCGATGAAAAGGGGCGGGCGTTACATTTAGGGTTTAAAGTTTAGGGTTTTGTGTTTTAGGGTTTTAGGAATTAGGGTTTTATGGTTTTAGGGTTTTGGGTTTAGGGTTTGGGGTTTGGGGTTTAGGGTTTTATGATTTTTGGGTTTTAGCGTTTAAGGTTTTAGGATTGAGGATTTAGGGTTTAGGGTTCTAGGGTTTTTGGGTTTTAGGGTTTAGGGTTTAGGGTTTCGGGTTTCGGGATTGGGTTTATGGTTTTATGGTTTTATGGGTTTAGGGTTTAGAGTTTAGTTTTTAGGTTTAGGGTTGACGGTTTTAGGATTTTAGGCTTTTAGGGGTTAGCGTTTAGGATTTAGGGTTTAGGGTTTTAGGGTTTCTGGGCTTTAGGATTTAGGGTTTAGTGTTTGGGTTTTAGGGTTCAGGGTTTTAGGGTTTTGGGGTATTGGGTTTAGGGTTTTAGAGGTTTAGGGTTTAGGGTTTAGGGCTTTAGGGTTTTCGGATTTTAGGGTTTTAGGGTTTTAGGGTTTTGGGTTTAGGGTTTAGGGTTGCTGATTTTGTGGTTTTGGTGTTTAGGGTTTTGGGTTTAGGGTTTTAGGGTTTGGAGTTTTAGGGTTTTCGGATTTTAGGGTTTAGGGTTAAGGGTTTTAGGGGTTAGGGTCTAGGGATTTAGGGTTTTTGTGTTTTAAGGTTTAGGGTTTTAGGGTTTAGAGTTTAACGGGTTTTGTGTTTTAAGATTTAGGTTTTAGGGTCTTAGGGTTTTACGGTTTTAGGGTTTTAGGCATTTTGGGTTTTAGGGTTTAGGTTTTTGGGTTTTAGGGTTTAGGGTTTAGAGTTTAGAGTTTAGGGTTTCGGGATAGGGTTTAGGGTTTTATAGTTTTAGGGGTTTAGGGTTTAGGGTTTAGTGTTTAGGTTCTGGTTGACGATTTTAGGATTTTAGGGCTTTTGGGGTTTAGGGTTTAGGGTTTTGGCTTTTATGGTTTGAGGGTTTTAGGGTTTAGGGTTTAGGGTTTAGGTTTTAGGGTTTAAGGTTTAGTGTTTACATTTTAGGGTTGACGGTTTTAGGGTTTTATGTTTTTTGGGGTTTAGGGTTTAGGATTTTCGGTTTAGGTTTTAGGGTTTAGGGTTTGGATATACGGTTTAGGGTTTAAGGTTTTAGGGTTTAGGGTTTTAGGGTTTTAGGATTTTAGGGTTTTGGGTTTTAGGCTTTTAGTGTTTATGGGTTGTGGGTTGTAGGTTTAGGGTTTAGGTTTTAGGGTTTAAGGTTTGCGGTTTGGGGATTAGGGTTGAAGGTTTTAGGATTTAGGGCCTAGGGTTTTAGGGTTTTTGGTTTTACGGTGTTAGGGTTTTAGGGGTTTAGAGTTTTGGATTTAGGTTGTTAGAATTTAGGGTTTAGGGTTCTAGGGTTTTTGGGTTTTAGGGGTTTAGGATTTTAGGGTTTAAAGTTTTAGGGTTTTAGGTGTTTAGAGTTTTAAGTTTTGGGTTTAGGATTTAGGTTTTAGGGTTTAGGGTTTTAGGGTTTTAGGGTTTAGAGTTTAGGGTTTAGGTTTTAGAGTTTAAGGTTTCGGATTTAGGGTTTAGGGTTTTATGATTTTAGGGTTTTAAGGTTTATGGTTTTCGGATTTGGGGTTTAGGGTTCTAGGGTTTTTGGATTTTAGGGTGTCAGGGGTTTAGGGTTTTAGGGTTTAGGGTTTAGGGTTTCGGGATAGGGATTAGGGTTTTAGGGGTTTTGGGTTTAGGGCTTATTGTTTAGGTTTTAGGGTTGACGGATTTTGGATTTTAGGGTTTTTGGGGTTAAGGATTTTGGATTTAAGGTTTTAGGGTTTTAGGGATTAGGGCTTAGGGTTTAGGGTTTTTGGTTTACGGTTTAGTGTTTAAGGTTTTAGGGTATAGGGTTTTAGGGTTTTGGGGTTTTGGGTTTTAGAGATTTCGGGTTTTGGGTTCTGTGTTTAGGGTTTAGGTTTTGGGGTCTTGGGTTTTGTGTTTACGGTTTATGGTTTAAGGGTTTAGGATTGAGGGCTCAGGGTTTTTGGGTTTTAGAGTGTTAGGGTTTTAGGGGTTTAGAGTTTAGGACTTAGGGTTTAGGGTTTTAGGGTTTTAGGATTTAGGGGTTTAGGGTTTTAGGGTTTTAGGCTTATAGGGTTTTAGGATTTAGGGTTTATGGCTTTAGGGTTCTAGGGTCTAGGGTTTAGGGTTTTGGAGTTTTAAGGTTTTAGGGTTTTGGTTTTTAGGGTTTTAGGATTTTCGATTTTTGGGTTCAAGGTTTAAGGCTTGGGTTTTAGGGTTTGGGTTAGGGTTTAGGGTTTAGGGTTTAAGGTTTAAGGGTTTTAGGGGTTTAGGATTTAGGGTTTAGGGTTCAGGGATTAGGGTTTTAGGGTTTTTAGGTTTCATGGTTTCGGAATTATGGTTTTAGGGTTTAGGTGTTTCTGGTTTTAGTGTTTTAGGGGTCTAGGGCTTTAGGCTTCAGGGGTTTTGGGTTTATGGTTTAGGATTTAGGGTTTTAGGATTTTAGGTTTTTATGATTTTAGGGTTTTAATGTTTTAGGATTTCTGGTTTTAGGGGTTTAGGGTCTAGGGTTTAGGTATTAGGGTTTAGGTTTTAGGGTTTAGGGTTTAGGGTTTAGGATTTAGGATTTAGGGTTTTAGGTTTTTAGAGTTTTAGGGTTTACGGTTTAGGGTTTAGGATTTAGGGTTTTAAGTTTTTAGAGTTTTAGGGTTTACGGTTTAGGGTTTACGGTTTTAGGGTTTAGAGTTTTAGGGTTTATGGTTTATGGTTTAAGCTTTTAGGGTTTTCGGGTTTTAGAGTTTAGCGTTTTAGGGGGTTAGGGGTTAGGGTTTAGGATTTAGAGTTTAGGGTTTAGGGTTTTCCATTTAGGGTTTTAGTGTTTTAGGGTTTTGGGTTTTAGGGGTTTAGGGTTTAGGGTTTATGGTTTAGGATTTAGGGTTTAGGTAATAGGGTTTAGGGTTTAGCGTTTAGGGCTTTAGGGTTTTAAGGTTTAAGGTTTAAAGTTTAAGGTTTAGGGTTTATTTTTTATGGTTTAGGGTATTAGGGTTTAGGGTTTAGGGTTTAGGATTTAGGGTTTTAGGGTTTAGGGTTTAGGGTTGTGGGTATAGGGATTTTGGATCTTAGGGTTTTAGGTTTTAGGATTTAAGGTTTAGGGTTTTATGATTTTTGGGTTTCAGTTTTTGGGTTTTAGGGGTTTAGGGTTTAGGATTTAGGGTTTAGGTTTTAGGGTTTTAGTGTTTTAGGGTTTAGGGTTTTACATGTTTTGGGTTTTAGGGTTTAGGGTTTTAGTGTTTCAGGGGTTTAGTGTTTAGGGTTTAGGGTTTATGGTTTTAGGGTTTTAGGGGTTTAGGGTTTTAGGGTTTAGGGTTTTCGGTTTAGGCTTTTAGGGTTAAAGGGTCTTTTTGGCTTAGGGTTTAGGATTTAGGGTTTAGGGTTTTAGGGTTTTGGGTTTAGGGGTTTAGGGTTTTAGGGTTTAGGGCTTTAGGGGTCTAGTGTTTTAGGGGTTTAGGGTTTTACGGTTTAGGGGTTTACGGTTTAGGATTTAGTGTTTCGGCTTTAGAGTTTCGGGTTTTAGGGTTTTAAGGTTTTAATGTTTTAGGCTTTAGGGTTTGAGAGGTTTTTGGGTTTAGGGGTTGTAGGGTTTCAGGGTTTTAGGGTTTTCAGGTTTTGGGTTCTGGGTTTCGGCTTAAGGTTTTTGGGTTTAGGGTTTTGGGTTTAGGGTTTCAGTTTAAGGTTTATGGTTTTGGGTTTAGGGTTTTATGTTTTTTGTGTTTTAGAGTTTAGGGTTTTAGAATTTAAGGTTAAGGGTTCTAGGGTTTTTGGATTTTATGGTTTTAGGGTTTAGGGTTTTGGGGTTTAGGGTCAAGGGTTTTAGGGATTTAGGGTTTTGTGTTTAGGGTTTAGGGTTTAGGTTTAAGGTTTAGGGTTTAAGGTTTTAGGGTTTTAGGGTTTAGAGTTTAGGGTTTAGTGTTTTAGGGTTTTAGTATTTAGGGTTTTATGGTTTTAGGGTTTTGGGTTTAGGGTTTAGGGTTTAAGGTTTAGGGTTTAGGGTTTAGGGTTTTATGATTTTTGGATTTCAGGGTTTAGGGTTTTAGGATTTAGGATTTAGGGTTCAGGGTTCTAGGGTTTTTGGGATTTAGTGTTTTTGGGTTTTAGGTTTTAGGGTTTTGGGTTTAGGGTTTCAGGATTGGGTTTAGGGTTTTATGGTTTTATGTGTTTAGGGTTTAGGGTTTAGAGTTTAGGGTTTAGTGTTTTAGGGTTTTAGTATTTAGGGTTTTATGGTTTTAGGGTTTTGGGTTTAGGGTTTAGGGTTTAAGGTTTAGGGTTTAGGGTTTAGGGTTTTATGATTTTTGGGTTTCAGGGTTTAGGGTTTTAGGATTTAGGATTTAGGGTTTAGGGTTCTAGGGTTTTTGGGATTTAGTGTTTTTGGGTTTTAGGGTTTAGGGTTTTGGGTGTAGGGTTTCAGGATTGGGTTTAGGGTTTTATGGTTTTATGTGTTTAGGGTTTAGGGTTTAGTGTTTAGGTTTTAGGGTTGACGGCTTTAGGAATTTTAATCTTTTTGGTGTTTAGGGTTTAGGATTTAGGGTTTTAGGGTTTAGGGTTTAGGTTTTAGAGTTTAGGTTTTAGGGTTCAGGGTTTTAGGGTATTGGGTTCAGGGTTTTAGAGATTTAGGATTTAGGCTTTGAGGTTTAGGGTTTAGGTTTTAGGGTTTAGGGTTTAGGGTTTAGGGCTTTAGGGCTTTCGGATTTTAGGCAGTTGGGGTTTTAGGGTTTAG
>CM023542.1:50726100-50745663 GCA_013350335.1 Chimonanthus salicifolius | reverse complement strand
TTTGTCCAAATTTTGGTCCATTTACCCTTTATTCCATCAAATTTTCCAATTTTCATCACTAAATACATATTCACACTATTCATTGACTTACAACTTCTGGCATTACATTGATGGGATCCAAGATTTTGAATCTATCATGGTCTAAGAATGGAGAAATAAAATGAATAATTAATCTGATAACGGAGTAGTGGCCAAATTGTAAATAATGGTCAAATTCAAGAACTCCATGAAAAATGATCATGGACATAAGTTGCAATTATGGTAACCTTAAGTATGTGATTAATGGATTTAAAAGGTTAAAAACATGGACTTTATGTGTATGTAATAAGGTATTGGATATCGCGAGCGGTACGTGTCGGTAGCCGGACTATCGGACGAAAACGAAAGAGAAGAACGCGAGTCGGTATTCGGTAGGATTCCTACCTAATTGTAAGACATGGATTAGGTGTTATGTGAATGGTTATTGCTTTATTTTTGGAAATTATATTTTTTGGTTATACAAGGGGTTATGAAATTATGGTCTATATGTGATTATGGGCATATGGTTAACCTATGAGTTATATGTTAGTGATATGAGTAATATGTAAAGGCTATGACCCAAATATATTATATAGCATAATGCATTACATCTCATGCATGGTATGGGCAGAAAGAAAATAAACAAACCGGAGTCCATGCTCCGTCGGGGCGACCGAGACAGGCATGGGGATACCTTGACGAGGTCTTGCTGTCAAGGGGGATATGACATCATGATGGTAGGGATGATGGGTGGGATTCATAACATAGACTACCCATGGCATGGCATTTCACTTTATATTTTCATTATATGAGGGTTTACCAGTTTTCATTGTGTTATTATCTGTATGCTGTTATTACTACATCCATGTGCTAGCCCTACTCGGAGTCCTACTGGGCGCGTGGTCTAACGCCCTACTTCTACCCTAGCTGATGACGCAAGAAATGCCGGAGTAAAAGGACGAGACGGGATCCAAGCTTAGGAGCTTGGGGAGACGGATTATTTACTTTGCTTTAAGCTTTATTTTGGAAAATGTATATTTAAATAGTTAACTTGTCGGACTGTATATTTTAGACTTATTACTACGTTTTGGATTTTATTGTAGACATATAATGTGATGGCATTTTAGTAATTAAATGATGAAATCTTCCCTGCTATCTAAGAATTGTAGGTTAGCCTCTATTATCATTCCGCATTAAATGTAACATTTCGCACACTTACTTCTACGTGTGAACTGTTCTTCGTGGACTTCGTTCCACGCACATGTAGGGTTGGCCAGTTAAAGGCCAGGCTCTAGAAGCTCGGACTTAACTCGCGTCGTAACGTCCGCACCCTTTCATTAAAAAAAAAAAATAGACTCTGATTTTCGGTGAAAAGGGGCGGGTGTTACAAGGGTTTTAGGATTTTAGGGGTTAGGGTTTTAGGGTATTGGGTTTTGGGGTTTAAGGTTAAGGGTTTTAGGGTTTAGGGTTAAGGAATTAGGGATTTATGATTTTAGGGTTTTAAAGTTTAGGGTTTAGGTTTTTAGGGCTGTGAGTTTTACGGGTTTTGTGTTTTAGGGTTTAGGTTTTAGGGTCTTAGGGATTTACGGTTTTAGGGTTTTGGGTTTAGGATTTAGGGTTTAAAGTTAACAGTTTTAGGGTTTAGGGTTTAGGGATTTAGGGTTTAGGGTTTTTGGGTTTTAGGATTTTAGGGTTTAGGGTTGAGCGTCTAGATTTAGGTTTTTGGGTTTAAGGGTTTAGGGTTTTAGGGTTTAGGGTTTTTGGGTTTTATGGGTTAAAAGTTTAGGGCTTAGGGTTTATGGTTTAGGTTTTTAGGGTTTAGGGTTTTAAGGATTAGGGTTTAGGGTTTAGGGTTCTAGAGGCTTTAGTGTTTAGGGTTTAGGGTCTGGGGTTTAGGGTTTAGTTTTTAGGGTCGACGGTTTTAGCGTTTAAGGGTTTTAGGGTGTTAGGGTTTAGGGTTTAGGGTTTAAGCATTTAGGGTTTTAGGGGTTTAGGATTTTAGGGTTTAGGGTTTTTGGGTTTTAGGGTACAGGGTTTTGGATTTTAGGGGTTTAGGATTTACGGTTTAGGATTAAGGGTTTAGGTTTTAGGGTTTAGGGTTTAGGGTTTAGGGTTTAGAGTTTAGGGTTTAGAGCTTTATAGTTTTCAAATTTTAGCTTTTAGGGTTTTAGGGTTTAGGCTTTAGGGTTTAGGATTTTATGGTTTTGATGTTTAGTGTATAGGGTTTAGGGTTTTAGGGTTTTAGGGTTTTAGGATTTTTGGATTTAGGGTTAAGGGTTTTAGGGTTTAGGGTTTAGGGTTCTAGGGTTTTGAAGTTTAGGGTTTTGGGTTTTAGGGTTTATTGATTTACGGATTTTTTGTTTTAGGGTTTAGGTTTTAGGGTTTTACGGTTTTAGGGTTTTAGGGTTTAGGGTTTTAGGCATTTTGGGTGTTTCGGTTTAGGTTTTAGGGTTTAGGGTTTAGGGTTTAGGATTTCGGGATACGGTATAGGGTTTGATGGTCTTAGGGGTTTAGGTTTTAGGGTTGACGGTTTTAGGGTTTTAGTGTTTTTATGTTTTTGTGTTCGGGATTTAGGGTTTTAGGGTTTTAGGATTTAGGGTTTAGGTTTTAGAGTTTAGGATTTTGGGTTGACGGTTTAGAGTTTATTGTTCTAGGGTTTAGGGTTTTAGGGTTATGGGTTTTAGGGTTTTAGGGTTTTCAGTTCCGGGTTTAGGGTTTAGGTTTTAGGGTTTTGGGTTTAGGGTTTAGGGTTTAGGGTTTTAGTTTTTAGGATTTTGGGCTTAGAGTTTTTTGGATTTCGGGTGTTAGGATTTTGGGGTTTAGAGTATAGGAATTAGGGTTTAGGGTTTTAGTGCTTAAGGGTTTAGGGTTTTAGGGTTTTAGGGTTTAGGGTTTAGGGTTTAGGGTTCTACGGTTCTAGTGTTTAGGGTTTTGTGGTTTTAAGGTTTTAGTGTTTTGGCTTTTAGGGTTTTAGGGTTTTTGGATTTTGGGTTTTGGGCTTAGGTTTTGGGTTTTGGGGATTAGGGTTTAGGGTTTAAGGTTTAGGGTTTAGGGTTGGGGGTTTTATGGTTTTAGGGGTTTAGGGTTAGGGTTTAGGGTTTAGGGTTTAGGGTTTTCGGTTTAGGCTTTTAGGGTTAAAGGATTTTAGGGGTTTAGGGTTTGTGATTCGGGTTTAGGCTTTTAGGGTTTCAGGGTTTTGGGTTTAGGGTTTCAGGGTTTTAGGGTTTAGGGTTTAGGGTTTTAGGGGTTTAGGGTTTTAGGGTTCAGGGGTTTTGTGTTTAGGGTTTAAGGTTAAGGGTTTCAGGTTTTAGGGTTTTAAGGTTTTAGGGGTTTAGGATTTTGGAATTTTAGGGTTTAGGATTTTAGGCTTTTTGGTTTTAGGGTTTAAGGGTTTTCGTGTTTTGGGTTCTGAGTTTAGGGTTAAGGTTTTAGGGCTTATGCTTTTGGGTTTAGGGTTTAGGGTTTAAGGTTAAGAGTTTATGGTTCATGGTTTTATGATTTTTGTGTTTTAGAGTTTAGGGTTTGAGAATTTAGGGTTAAGGGTTCTAGGGTTTTTGGGTTTTAATTTTTTAGGGGTTTAGGGTTTAGGGTTTTAGGGTTTAGGGGTTTAGGGGTTTAGGGTTTAGGTTATTGGGTTTAGGGTTCAAGTTTTTGGGTTTACGTTTATGATTTAGGGTTTGGGGTTTTAGATTTTTAGGGTTTCAGCGTTTTAGGATTTAAGGTTTTATGGTTTTAGGGTTTTGGGTTTAGGGTTTAGGGTTTAGGGTTTAAGGTTTATGGTTTAGGGGTTGCGGTTTTATGATTTTAGGGTTTTAGGGTTTAGGGTTTAGGTTTTTAGGATTTGGGATTTAGGGTTTAGGGTTCTAGGGTTTTTGGGTTTTCGGGTTTTAGGGGTTTAGGGTTTTAGGGTTTAGGGTTAGTGTTTAGGGGTTTAGGGTTTTAGGATTTTATGGTTTTAGGATTTTTGATTTTATGGTTTTAGGGTTTAAGGGTTTACGTGTTTTGGGTTCTGAGTTTAGGGTTAAGGTTTTTGGGGTTTAGGCTTTTGGGTTTAGGGTTTAGGGCTTAACGTTAAGGGTTTAGGGTTTATGGTTTTATAATTTTTGTGTTTTAGACTTTAGGGTTTTAGAATTTAGGATTTAGGGTACAAGGATTTTTGGGTTTTAGGGGTTTAGTATTTAGGGTTTAAGGTTTAGGGTTTAGGGTTTAGGGTTTTAGGGTTTTAGGGGTTTAGGGTTTAGGGTTTTGGGTTTAGCGTTTAGGTTTTAGGGTTTACTTTTATGATTTAGTGTTTGGAGTTTTAGGTTTTTAGGGTTTTGAGTTTAGGGTTTTAGGGTTTTAGGATTTAGGGTTTTATGGTTTTAGGGTTTTAGGTTTAGGGTTTACGGTTTACGGTTTTATGATTTTCGGGTTTTAGGGTTTAGGGTTTTAGGATTTAGATTTAGGGTTTAGGGTTCTAGGGTTTTTGGGTTTTCGGGGTTTAGGGGTTTAGGATTTTAGTTTTTAGGTTTTAGGGTTTCGAGTTTCGGGATAGGGCTTAAGGTTTTATGGTTTTAGGGGTTTAGGGTTTAGGGTTTAGTGTTTAGGTTTTAGGGTTGACGATTTTAGTATTTTAAGTTTTTGGGGTTTCGGGTTTAGGATTTAGGGTTTTAGGGTTTTAGGGTTTTGGATTTTAGGGTTTTAGGGTATTGGGTTTAAGGTTTTAGGGGTTTAGGGTATTAGGGTTTGAGGGGTTTAGGGTTTTAGGGGTTTAGGGTATTAGGGTTTGAGGGGTTTAGGGTTTGGGTTTATGTTTTAGATTTTATGGTTTACGGTTCAGGGCTTTGGGCTTAAGGTTTTAGGGTTTTAGGCTTTTAGGGTTTAGGGTTTAGGGGTTTTAAGGTTTAGGGTTTAGGGTTTTAGTATTTAGAGTTTTACGGGTTTTGTGTTTTAGGGTTTAGGTTTTAGGGTCTTAGGGTTTTACTGTTTTAGGGTTTTAGGGTTTTAGGGTTTAGGGTTTAGGGTTTACGGCTTAGGGTTTAGTGTTTCGGGATAGCGCTTAGGGTTTTGTGGTTTTAGGGTTTAGGGTTTAGGGTTCATTGTTTTGGTTTTAGGGTTTACGGTTTAGGATTCATTGTTTTGGTTTTAGGGTTGACGGTTTTAGGGTTGGCGGTTTCAGGGTTTTTGGGGTTTAGGGTTTAGGATTTAGGGTTTTAAGGTTTTAGGGTTGTAGGGTTTAGGGTTCGGGGTTTAGGCTTTAGGGATTAGGGCTTTGGGTTTTCGGTTTAGGGTTTAGGGTTTATGGTTTAGGGTTTTATGGTTTTAGGGTTTTAGGGTTTAGGGTTTTAGGGTTTTGGTTTTTAGGGTTTTAGGGTTTTTGGATTTTGGGTTCTGGGTTTAGGGTTTCGATTTTAGGGTTCAGGGTTTTGGTTTTAGGGTTTAGGGTTTAAGGGATTTTGGGTTTTAGAGTGTTAGTGTTTTAGGGGTTTAGAGTTTAGGATTTAGGGTTTAGGGTTTAAGGTTTTAGGTTTTACGGATTCTGGTTTTATGATTTTTGTGTTTTAGAGTTTAGAGTTTAGGGTTCTAGGGTCTTTGGGTTTTAGGGTTTTAGGGGTTTAGGGTTTAGTATTTTAGGGTTTAGGGTTTTAGGGTTTTAGTGGTTTAGGGTTTAGGGTTTAGGGTTTAGATTTTAGAGTTTAGGTTTAGAGTTTAGGGTTTTAGGGTTTTAGTTGTTTAGGGTTTAGGGTTTAGGGTTTAGGGTTTAGATTTTAGGGTTTAGGTTTAGGGTTTAGGGTTTAGGGTTTTGTGATTTTTGTTTTTTAGAATTTAGGGTTTGGGTTTAGGGTTTAGGGTTTAGTGTTTCGGGATAGCGCTTAGGGTTTTGTGGTTTTAGGGTTTAGGGTTTAGGGTTCATTTTTTTGGTTTTAGGGTTTAGGCTTTAGGATTCATTGTTTTGGTTTTAGGGTTGACGGTTTTAGGGTTGGCGGTTTCAGGGTTTTTGGGGTTTAGGGTTTAGGATTTAGGGTTTTAAGGTTTTAGGGTTGTATGGTTTAAGGTTCGGGGTTTAGGCTTTAGGGATTAGGGCTTTGGGTTTTCGGTTTAGGGTTTATGGTTTTATGGTTTAGGGTTTTATGGTTTTAGGGTTTTAGGGTTTTGGGTTTTAGGGTTTTGGTTTTTAGGGTTTTAGGGTTTTTGGATTTTGGGTTCTGGGTTTAGGGTTTCGATTTTAGGGTTCAGGGTTTTGGTTTTAGTGTTTAGGGTTTAAGGGATTTTGGGTTTTAGGGTGTTAGCGTTTTAGGGGTTTAGGGTTTAGGATTTAGGGTTTAGGGTTTAAGGTTTTAGGTTTTACGGATTCTGGTTTTATGATTTTTGTGTTTTAGAGTTTAGAGTTTAGGGTTCTAGGGTCTTTGGGTTTTAGGTTTTAGGGGTTTAGGGTTTAGTGTTTTAGGGTTTAGGGTTTTAGGGTTTTAGTGGTTTAGGGTTTAGGGTTTAGGGTTTAGATTTTAGGGTTTAGGTTTAGTGTTTAGGGTTTTAGGGTTTTAGTTGTTTAGGGTTTAGGGTTTAGATTTTAGGGTTTAGGTTTAGGGTTTAGGGTTTTTGGGTTTTAGGGTTTAGAGTTTAGGGTTTAGGGTTTAGGGTTTTGTGATTTTTGTTTTTTAGAATTTAGGGTTTAGGTTTAGGGTTTAGGGTTTAGTAGTTTGGGGTTCAGGGTTTTGGGTTTAGGGTTTAGGTTTTAGGGTTTTGGGTTTAGGGTTTAGGGTTTAGGATTTTAGGGCTTTAGGGTTTAGAGTTTAGGGTTTAGGGTTTTAGGATTTAGGGTTTTATGGTTTTAGGGTTTTGGGATTATGGTTTAGGGTTTAAGGTTTAGGGTTTAGGGTTGAGGGTTTTATGATTTTAGGGCTTTAGGCTTTAGGGTTTTAGGATTAGGGTTTAGGGTTCTAGGGTTTTTCGTTTTAGGGTTTTAGGGCTTAAGGTTTCGGGATAGGGTTTACGGTTTTAGGGGTTTTGGGTTTATTGTTTATTGTTTAGGTTTTAGGGTTGACGGATTAGGATTTAGGGTATAGGGTTTTAGGGTTTTATTGTTTAGGGTTTAGGGTTTAGGTTTTAGGGTTTAAGGTTTTTGGTTTTACGGTTTTGGGTTTAAGGTTTTAGGGATTAGGGTTTTATGGTTTTAGTGTTTTAGGGTTTTAGAGTTTTTGAGTTTTGGGTTATGGGTTTAGGGTTTAGGTTTTAGGGTTTAGGTTTTAGGGTTTAGGGTTTAGTGTTTAAGGTTTTAGGATTTAGGGTGTTAGGGTTTTAAGGGTTTAGGGTTTTAGGGTTTATGGGTTTAGGCTTTTAGGGTTTTAGGGTTTTATGGTTTTGCGTTTAGGGTTTTTGGGTTCTAGGGTCTAGGGTTTAGGCTTTTTGGGTTTTAACGTTTTAGTGTTTTGGGATTTAAGGTTTTAGGGTTTTCGGGTTTGGGTTTAGGGCTTGTGTTTTAGGGTTTAGGGTTTAGGGTTTAGGGTTAAGGGTTTTAGGGTTTTGGGGGTTTTGGGTTTTAGGGTTTAGGGTCTCGGGTTTTAGGTTTTAGGATTTAGAGATTTAGGGTTTTAGGATTTTAGGGGTTTAGGGTTTTAGGGTTCAGGGGTTTAGGCTTTTGGGTTTAATGTTAGGGTTTAGGATTTTAGGGTTTTAGGGTTTTAAAGTTTTAGGTTTTAGGGTTTTAGGGGTTTAGGGTCTTGGGGTTTTAGGGTTTTAGGGTTGTGGGATTAGGTATTGGGGTTTAGGTTTTTGGGTTTAGGATTTAGGGCTTTAGGGTTTTAGGGCTTTAAGGTTTTAGGGTTTTAGGGTTTACGGTTTAGGGTTTAGGGTTTAGGGTTTAGGGTTTTAGGGTTCAGGGTTTTAGGGTTAAGGGTTTAGGGATTAGGGTTTTAGGGTTTTAGGGTTTTAGGGGTTTATGGTTTTAGGGCTTTTGTGCTTTAGGGTTTAGGTTTTAGTGTTTTAGGGGTTTAGGGTTTAGGGTTTAGGGTTAGGGTTTATGGTTTTGGGGTTCTAGTGGTTTTGGGTTGAGGGTTTAGTGTTTAGGTTTTAGGGTGGACGGCTTTAGGGTTTTAAGGCTTACGATTTAGGGTTTTTGGTTCTAAGGTTTTTGGGTTTAGGCTTTAGGCTTTAGGATTTTAGGGTTTAAGGTGTAAGGGTTTTGGGTTTTAGGGTTTTCGAGTTATCGTGTTTTGGGTTCTGGGTTTAGGGGTAAGGTTTTAGGGTTTAGGGTTTTGGTTTAGGGTTTAGGTTTTAAGGTTTAGGGTTTAGGATTTTATCATTTTAGGGTTTAGAGTTTAGGGTTTTAGAATTTAGGGTTTAGGGTTCTATGATTTTTGGGTTTTAGAGTTTTAGGGGTTTAGGGTTTAGGGTTTAGAATTTAGGGTTTAGGGCTTTAGGGTTTTAGGATTTTAGGGTTTATGGGTTTAGGGTTTTAGGGTTTTAGTGTTTAGGGTTTTGGGTTTAGGTTTTATGAATTTTGGGTTTTAGAGTTTAGGGTTTTAGGATTTAGGGTTTAGGATTCTAGGGTTTTTGGTTTTAGGATTTTAGGGGTCTAGGGTTTAGGGTTTTAGGGTTTTAGGGTTTAGGGTTTAAGATTTTAGGGGTTTAGGATTTTAGAGTTTAAGGGTTTAGGGTTTAGTATTTAGGGTTTTGGGTTTTAGGGTTTTAGAGTTTTTGGATTTTAGGCTTTTAGGGTGTAGGATTTAGGGTTAGGGTTTGGAGTTTCGGGTTTTAGGGTTTTAGGGTTTTAGTGTATTAGGGTTTAGGGTTTGGGGTTTGGGGTTTAGGTTTTAGGGTTTAGGGTTTAGGGATTAGCGTTTAGGGCTTTAAGGTTTTAGGGTATTAGGGTTTTAAAGTTTAGGGTTTAGGGTTTAAGGTTTAGGGTTTTAGGGTTTAGGGTTTAGCGTTTAGGGTTTAGGATTTAGGGTTTTAGGGTTTTAGGGTTTAGGAGTTCGGGTTTACGGTTTTAAGGTTTTAGGGTTTAAGGTTTTATGGTTTTCGGTTTTAGAGTTTAGAGTTTTTTGGGGCTTAGGGGTTAGGGTTTCCTGTTTAGGGTTTAGGGTTTAGAGTTTAGGGTTTTGGGTTTAGGGTTTAGGGTTTTAGCTTTGTAGGGATTTAGGGTTTTAGGGCTTAGGATTTTAGGGGTTTAGGTTATAGGGTTTTGGGGTTTTAGGATTTTAGGGTTTAGTGTTTAGGTTTTTTGGTATAGGATTTAGGATTTTAGGATTTTAGGGGGTTAGGGTTTTAGGGTTTATGGTTTAAGGTTTTAGGTTTTAGGGTTTTAGGGTTTTAAGGTTTTAGGGTTGTAGCTTTTAGGGTTTAGGGTTTTAGGGTTGTAGGGTTTAGGGTCTTCTGGTTTTGGTTTTAGCGTTTAGGGTTTAGGATTTAGGATTTTCGGGTTTAGGGTTTAGGGTTTAGGGTTTTAGGGTTTTAGGATTTAGGATTTCTGGTTTTGGGTTTAGGGTTTAGGGTTTTAGGGTTTTAGGGTTTATGGTTTAGGGTTTAAGGTTTTAGGGTTTAAGGTTTTAGAGTTTAGCGTTTTTGGGGGTTAGGGGTTAGGGTTTCCTATTTAGGGTTTAGGGTTTTGAGTTTAGGGTTTAGGGTTTAGGGTTTTAGCTTTTAAGGGGTTTAGGGTTTTAGGGTTTAGGGTTTTAGGGGTTTAGGGTTATAGGGTTTTGGGGTTTTAGGGTTTAGGGTTTAGTGTTTAGGTTTTTTAGTTTACGGTTTAGGATTTTAGGATTTTAGGGGGTTAGTGTTTTAGGGTTTATGGTTTAAGGTTTTAGGTTTTAGGGTTTAGGGCTTTAGGGTTGTAGCTTTTAGGGTTTAGGCTTTTAGGGTTTAAGGTTTAGGGTTTAGGGTTTTAGGGTTTGGTGTATTTATCGAAAATATAGGGTCCGTTTAGTCTTGAGTCCAGCTCGGCCCGATCGGGCTATCGGACAGTCCGCGGCCCGATAAGGGCCCGTTTGTCAGTTTGGCCTATCATATGACCCTAATGCTACTTGAGTGCTACCAAAGCCAAAATTAAAACTTTTTAACCTTAATTTTATGCCACTGAGCCCGATAAATCAGATTTTATTCTAAGTCTAATTAGAGTTTGAAAATTTGAAATTCAAATTTCATTTAAAATTAATTAAGATATACAACAATCCATTAAACTTGGAATTCTATGGGTGTCCCATGACCCTTACTTACAAGCCAAAACCCAAACCCATGACATCCAATCCTACAAATCTTCTATGTTGGCAAAACCCACTGAGAAAATGAGAAACCCTTGGAAATCCTGCAGAGAAATCAGGAAATTGATATATCCTTGAAGTAATAAAAAGAAAACAGCATTAACAAGTCAATGTGACTGCCACCACCCCTCAGCTTGGATCAGAATTCAGGATTCCTTTCAATCAAATCCAATATCTCTTCGATTTGAACTCTCTAATTTCACCTCTATTGATAATGACAAGTTATTAGTAGCTTTAAAAAGAAAAATTGGACTGAAATCAAATTCAAAATATAGAGGTATCTGCTACAAAAACCTGTCTAAATTGTCTGCAACAGAAGTTTATATTCTGCAACTTCTCTCAGTCTCTCTATCAACAGAAAATAATCTATGACCTTTTGAGCCACAATCCAACACTCAACTTGTCAATCAACACACTCTCTCTCAGTCTCTCTTGTTTAAAAATTAAAAAAACTAGTTCCTGTTTGTTGGAAAGAACTGTCAAGAATGAAGGGAAAAGCCTGACTGGGAAAGTGAATGAGTCTAGATTCTATGGTCCTACACCCCTTTCTCCCTCTTAGAATCTTTAGGAAGCATCTCTCTCTCCCTATACAAAAAAAGAAAAGTCAGAATCCAATCCAACCAAGAGCTTAAAAATCCAAAGACCCAACCCAACTAAAAATCCAATTAAATAACTAGCCCAAGAAGAAACCCTTTCAAGCAAAAGACCTTTTCAACCAACCCATCCAAGAGGATCCATGTCAAAATCCTGCATCCCATAAAATAAGAAAACAATCATGTTAGGGAGGAGTTCAAACATTGGATAATCATTGTTAATATAATAGAGTTAAACAAAATCAGAATCAAACATCACAAATATTATTGTTGAGCTGCAAAAGTTGAGGCATCCATGTCGTCCACAACACTACATTAGCAAAAAAGATCGTGTAAGTCAAAATTAAAAAAATCATAAAATCAAATGACATTGATCGGTCAAATTTATTTAAAGCATAAAGGATTACCACTCATCAGTCCACATAGAACCCAAGTTCATATTATTAAGCCCAACTGCTTCAAGCAAGCCCAAACTCTTTCCACCTAACATAAAATAAGAAATATTGATGCAGCTACACAATTCAATCAAATAAATGAAAAACAAGGCGACAAATTTAAATAAGCACTAAAAATACATTGCATTTGATTCCGCAACCAATCTTGGTCACACACCAGTGCTTCAACAGTTTCTAGATCCATAGCGCTGCGATATTGGTCAAGAAATCTACCTCCAACTCTAAAAGCATATTCTGACACAATAGTCGGCACTGGAATGGCTAAAATATCACGGGCCATCATTGCAAGAATAGGGTACTTAGGAGCATTGCTTTTCCACCACTGGAGCACATCAAATTCCTCGGACTCTGGAAAGACGGGTTCCTCCAAATATAAATCGAGATCTGATTTGCGAACAGAACTTGAACTTTCAGTAAGAAACTTCGAAAATCTTTTCACCCGTTTTGTTCCATGTGACGTCGATGAAGCAATTCCACAAATGGGCGATTGACTTCTTGCACTATGCATTGGCAATTTAGCCTCATACTCTTTATGAAGAGCTTTAATATCACATAGAATCTTGGCCATTTGATCCTCAGCAACATCAGGCCCAAATTTTTTGGATAAAAGAACTCCATCAACTTCATCTTATATTGAGGATCGAAGAATTGTGCAATCGCCAGAGGTAGGCTACAAATGTCCCAATACTTCTCAAACTTGCCAAACATCTTATCCACTATAGGGGCAAGTATATCATCTGCAATGATTGATTGTTCATATAAATGTAACCGAATATCACAAACTTCAGAAAAAAAAAAATTTTGAGGTGGGATATTTCGAACCAGAAAAAACATTTGTACCAGTATAAAACGGTTCTAAAAGCTTAAAAATCTTTTCAGCATTCTCTCACTCACTCCAAGATGGCGCTCTCACTTTCTCTTTATAGTTGGCATCCAAATATTCCAAACGTTGGAATGCATCTTTGTACTTCAAAGTCACATCTAACATTTTATATGTGGAACTCCACCTTGTACGGACATCCATGATCAACTTCTTGTTGGAATTTATTCTAGTTTGCCTACACATGTCATTGAAGGTTTTCAACCTTGATTGTGACCCGTGGACGTATTTGACCCTTTCATGAATCTTGTCAACATCCTTATTTATTACCTTCATGCCTTCTTGGACTATTAAATTTAAAACATGTGCACAACAATGCACATGAAATAGCCTACCACCAAGTGCTAAGCTCCCCCCCAACTTCCCAACAAGCTTTGAAACCAAAGAATCATTTACTCTATAGTTATCGACTGTTATTGCGAATACCTTCCGATCGATATTCCAATCTATCATGCTCTTGAAAACGGAATTGAATAAGTTTTCTCCATCATGAGGAACACGTTTTACTTTAAAATGGAGTAATCGCTTTTGCAAATTCCATTCGGCGTCTATGTAGTATGCCGTTAAACAACTGTAGCCTAAAGTTTGTATTGATGTCCACATATCAGTGGTAAGGCTAATATTAGTTAGGGAATCTAAATCCATATATAACTCACCTTTCATCTTCTCATACAAACCCATACAAATGCCCTTGATGGTATTCCTTGAGATAAGTTGAAATTGAGGTTGAAGATTCTTCGAATAACGTATAAACCCTTGATGTTCAACAATTGAAAAAGGATACCCATGCAACATTATCATACTTGAAAGATCCTCTATACTACGTTGTTGATCAAATTCTAAATGAGAATCGGCACACTCTATTTCATTATGGCCACCCAATTGTGTTGAATCATATTTCTTACAAGAAAGCAAGTGGCCCCGCAAGTGGGAAGTTTCACTACTACTCGAACCTGTGAATACTCCCGAATAATGATTGCATATTGCAGTCCCAACTCCATTCATCTCTACGTAATGGAAATCATTCCAAATAGTGGATGTCCTTTTCCTATCTTTTTGGGATCTAGAAGAGTTAGATGTTGCATCTATCTCATTCTCCGCAATGAAATTATTCCTCTCATTAGGATTAGACATTGTACTGCAGAAAAAGTATAATAAATTTCATTTATGTTAAGTTCTAATCACATTTAAAATACATTTAAGCCAAATCAAAACATGATGTTCCATAACAAGGTTATTTCTAATGTAGCAGGATTTTGAATGAAGAGTAGAAAGTTATTTTCAAAGAAAATGATAATATTGAGAAACCACTAACTAAATTAATAGTGAAACAGGCCCTATTTTCTTCTATTCTCTGTCCAAATACAACTTGTATCTCTACTTTTTGTATTGTAAATATACAAAGGTGTTCTCTTTTCAACCCATAATAAGAAAATGAATTATAAAAAATTGAAATGATTAAATATGATTTTGCATAATCAAATGAAGCTACTGAGATTGAGTTTTGATGTTCATAACTCTACTTTTTCTTATGTGGGTTTTTTTTTTGTTATTTTTATAAACAGAAGAATGGATAGTTAACTGAGATTGAGTTTCGATGTTCACAGCTCTAGTTTTTCTTATGTGGGTTTTTTACTTTCTTTTTATAAACAGAAGAATGGATGGTTATCAGTACCCCAGTTTGGGGACTGGGATCAGAAGCACCAGATGCCAGATTACTCGTTGGATTTTTCAAAGATAAGGGAGAATAGGAAGCAGAACAATAAGGATAGTTCCAGGGTGAGTCTCAGCAACGAAGAAGAGCTCATCTCCCAGAACTAATATGAAAAAGAAAATTCCATGATAAATAAAAGATCAGAATCCCCACAATCCAACAAACAACATAGGAGCTAAGTTTTGGAATACATGAAAGTTACAGAGACACTTGATTCATATAATTGAGTCGACGTGCATCCATACATATGCCCCATATCTTTTTCACATCTAAACGAACAATCCTTTTGTGAACATGACACATGAGCTGCACTTAATTCTTATCTTACATTTCTCATTTTCTTAATAATATATTTTTAGCATTCCACTTGTCCATCGATTCTTCTAAACATTCCATAATAAACTCAATAATAAATAGCAATTCATAATAACATTCAAATAAAATCAACAAAATTAAAATTAGAAATTACTATGTACTAATAAATATGAATGACAGTGTTGAAGTATGCACACCTTGCCTTAGAGAATCAAAATCCCAAATCTGAACTCTAAAGAAATAGATAAGTGTGAACTTTAGAGAGAGGTCGCCTTCTAAAAACTCAATATCAATAAAATACATAAGCAGAAATAACAAAACTATGCAAAGATAGAACTTTAAGCTTTAAATTACCTCTGGCAGATTTTACAGAGATTTACACATGCTGAGAATTTTTCAATGTCTTTGGATGTGTTGTTGCAGAATAGATGAAAGGAAACAACTTGGAAACCCTTCTTAGAGGAAGACTTAACATGAAAAGAGTATAGTTTTACCTGTGACGGATGGGTAGGGCAGCGACAAGGAGGGACCCAGGCGCCGGCAAAGGGGCATAGGACGACGGCGTTGGCCTGTGCAAATCTGAACCGAGAAGAGAGGGCTGAGGGAGAGGATTGAGAGTGTAATGGCCCGAAATTTTTAAATCAATAAATATGTGAATATTATTTATTTTAATGATGAAAGTTGGGAAAATTGGTGCAATAAAGGGTAAATGGACCAAAATTTGGACAAAAGCCCAAGTATGGCCCAATAGACTATGGATTGGATTTAAATTTATTTAAGGGGTCAATAATGTTCAATTGGGCCAAGGATGGTCAAATTGGGCCCAATACCCATTTGGGACCCAATGGGTCAAGATAATGTAAACTCTAAGATAAATGGGTAAGAATGAATGTAATTGGGCCATGGGCCCAATGGTGGTCCAATTAGTTGGAATGGGTTGAATTAAATTTAAATCACCTAAGTTAATGTGAATTAAGCCAAGGTGATGTGGCCAATTGGGACCCACCTCCACCTCACCAAATGAGGTGGCATGTGGACCAAGGATTGGTGGGGCCGGCCACCATGGTTGAATTGGTCAACCATGGGTGGATGTATGAAGGCAATTTAAATAAATGGAATTAAGTAAATGGGAATTAAATTAACTTAATTATTTAATTAATTAAATGTTTAAGTTATCCAAAAAGGGTGGTCAAATGGTCAATAAGAAAACCAAACAATCCATTCCAAACATGTAAAAAACGTTGGCTAGTGTTGGTTGGGTCAAAAAGCATGAAAAATATCTTAGGCTTGGTTGGTGGGAAATTTATGTTAAAGTGTAAAGTAAGCTACCTTGGGATAAGATGGGTTTCCATCTTATCCCATTCTCAATTTTACTCACTCCATCTCTCCCACACCACCGTCCCTCATCTCTAAGGAAAAAGAAGAAGAAAAACTTGGAAGAAGAAGAGAAGAAAAGAGAGGAAAAAGGTGTAAGCATGAGCCACCACTACAATATCAAAGCTTGGCATCTTATTTCTCATCATCTCCTCCTCTCCCTCTCTCAAGCACACCCCATCTTGGCCGACCCAAGCTATGGTGTTTTCACCATGGATCAAGCATCTTAGCCGATCAAACAAGGAGAGGAAGAAGAAAGGAGGCCAAGGAAGCCGACGGGAGTGACGAAAGTCGGAGGAGGCGTCGGATTGTAAGTAATTCCTAAACAAGAGATTTGGATTTTTAGGGTTTAAGTTTTGGGATCCATTCTTGTCAAATTTGATGGTGGCCAAATAATCATAGGCCTTGGATCTCAAATCCATCAAATGGAAGGATGGAAAAGTGGACAAATTAGGTTAAGGAAAAATAAATACATTAAGGACATTATGTAATGAAATTTATTTAAGCATGAAATGTGTGTGATTTTTGGAAGGAATTATGGTGAGTAATTAAGTAAGCTTAAATGGAGTTTTTAAGATCAAAACCATGGAAGGGGGATTTATGATTTTAAGATGTTAATGAATAAATCTTAGTGAAGCTAAAGAGTTTTAATGAGGAAAAAGAATGGAGGATGATTTAGGGTTTGTAAGTGTTTATTGATTAAATGTGGTAGTTCTTTTTAAAGGGATCTTGAATGAAAATCATGGAAAGATGGTTTATGTTTTTTTTAATGTGCTAATGATTTGAATATGGTGATTTGTAAACGGTTGTTAAATGAAGAAATTCATGGAAGGAATGATTAGGATTATTAGGGTTTCTAGTGATTAAGTGTAGGAAATTTTTAAAGGGGCTTAAACGAGGAAATGCATGGGAGCTGTGAATGGTGTTGGTAGCCATGGGGAAACTTTGATGAATTAAGTGTTTTAGAAACCATGAAAGGAATGGAAAGTATGGCATGACTAAATGAGTCATTAATGGACTCATGAAAATGTACCAAAATGATGGATGAATAGTTTTTAATATGTGGTTAATGAGATTTATAATTACTATATTGTGGATGAGATTATAGGGTAGAACTGGTGTTTGATGTATGGTTTGAATCTAAATGAACGGCTCATGTACTTTGTTGAGAAAATGGTGCTCATATTAGATGAACATGTATCGATGAGGAATAGAGGGTGTGTACCTACCATACCAAGGGTGGAAAGAGTTGTTGGTGAGGACTTATCCCCTTTCCTTGGTTAAACTTGCTAACTTGGTTGAGTTTTCAAATGTTTGAAGCTTGAAATTAAAATGGATGATTGTTGTAGAAGGTGGAAAAATGTTTTATATGTTAGATATGGTGTAGTGATGATAGCCATGAAAATGGCATATGGTGCTCATAATAAATACCATCCTACAACTTTATCTCGTATGAAGATTATGTAATGAAAATGTGAAGAGACTTGAGGTGGAATTGCATTTCATGTTGAGACCTTGGAAATGTATGTATCGAAACATTGGAGTGTAATAGGGTGTTGTATAGCCCATGCAAATTGTGGTGAATTGAGAAATGCATGTAATATCATGGTAATGCTTATATGAAGGGTGATATACACGTGAATGAGGTGTGGAGTATGTTATGGGAGTGTGAGGGCTCAACCCTTGTTGCTCTAAGATTGTGATTAGGGAATGGATGAATATTCTTTGTTGGAATGTTTTACCTTGTACTAAATTGCTAAGCCATTGTATGAAAAGTGTGGGCATGATTGTATCTATGTTGAAATTGGTATGTTTGGAAAAGAGGTAGTGGCAAAACCGTAATTAATGGCCAAATTCAAGAACTCCATGGGAGAGGACCATGAACTTAGGGGCACTAAGTGATAAGTTTATGTATGGTTAAATAAAGCCTAGGAGGCTGAATTTTTAAACTCATGTAATTAAAAATATGTAGTGGATTAAATGGGACCCACAAAACCTAAATAATGACCGATTTTCATATGGACTTGGAAATGTTTAATGGGCTTAGAAATAGTTAAAATATGGACTGATTATGTGTATGAAATAAGGTATTTGATATCGCAAGCGATGCGTGATCGGTGACCGGATTATCAGACGAAAGCGAGAAAGGACGCTAGTCGGTATTCGGTAGGATTCCTACCTTTTTGTAGGCCATGGATTGAGTGATGGATTTCTTTGAATTATTTTGGAAATTATATGGTTTGTTTTAAGATGGGTTTTGGATTAAGTATTATGTGATCTTTTCCTTTAATTTATTTTGGAAATCATGTGGTTGTTTTTAAGATGGGTTTTGGATTTAGTATTATGTGATGGGTTTCCTTTGATTTATTTTGATAACCATGGGATTGTTTAAGATGGGTTTTATGACTATGAGTTACATATATTACATGGTATATGGCATCTACATCTCATGCATGACATGGGAGGGATATGGTAGGGGAAGGATGAAATGAAAGCGGAGTCCATGCTCTGTCGGGGAGACCGAGAAGCAGCCATGGGGATAGCCTGATAGGCTATAACCGGAGACCATGCTCCGTCGGGGCAACCGAGAAGCAGCCATGGGGATAGCCTGATAGGCTATAATCGGAGACCATGCTCCGTCGGGGCGACCAAGAACCAAACATGGGGATATCTTGATGTGATTCATCCATCAAGGGCGTACCATAAGGTACAACCGGAATTCATGCTCCGTCGGGGCGACCGAGAAATAAGCATGGGAACACCTTGACGAGGCCTTGCCGTCAAGTGGGATACAGTGTGATTGGTTATATCTTGACCAGGTTTTTCCGTCAAGGGGGATATGGCATCATGATAGTAAGGATGATGGGTGTGATACATGACATAAGACACCCATGGCATGGCATTCACTTTCTAGTTTTCATTATATGATTATCAGTATGCTTGTTATCACTAATCCATGTGTTAACCCTACTCGGAGTCCTACTGGGCGCGTGGTCTAACGCCCTACTTCTACCCTAGTTGATGACGCAGGAAATACCGAAGCAGAAGGACGAGATGGGAGCCAAGCTTAGGAGCTTGGGGAGACAGACTATTTAGTTTATTCAAGTTTAATTTGGAAATGTATTTGATAGCTTAGCTCGTTGCAATGTAATATTTTAGATTAATTGCTATGTTTTGGATTTTATTTTGGATATTATGTTGTTGAGGTATTTTGGTAATTAAATGAATGTATCTTCCCTGTTATCTCAAATTTGTAGGACAGTTTTTATTGTAATTCCGCACGTAGTTTAATATTCCGCGAGCTACTTCTACGTGTGAATCATTCTCCGTGGACTTCGTTCCACGCACACGTAGGGTTGGCCAGTTAAGGGCAGGGCTTTAGAAGCTCGGACTTAACTCGCGTCGTGACGTCTGCGCCCTTTTTCACTATTCATAAGAAAAAAAAATAGACTCTGATTTCGGTGAAAAGGGGCGGGCGTTACAGTTGGTATCAGAGCGAACTCGGAAAAATGAATCTCTCGAAGTAAGACTAAGACGGTTGCATGTCTCACTGACAGCTAAAAATCCCAACCGACCGACTCTTCTGAGTCCGCTGCACGGGGGCCGGGTTAATTTACTTCGATTGCTTCAAACGGAAGCATTCAATCTGAGAACGACATTTGACAGAAAGGAATGATAGCAAGGGAAGAAAAATTCATCCTAAGTTAGATTTATCAAACGTAGCCATATAGGGCTTATTTCCCCCGAAAATGAGAACACAATACTTTGATACTTAGGAATTCCCCACCCCCCCCCCCCCCCCCCCCTCCAAATTGATGAAACAGTGATAGATTTATCAAACGTAGCAAAGTAGGATGCATTTCCCCAGTATTTCGAGATTTGAACAACAAATGATAGGAATTTAGAGATCCCCCCCCCCCCCCCCCCGCGAAACAAAGGAAAAACAAGTGTGCTTATTGGCAACTTTCCCCAAACAAAA
>CM023542.1:50700653-50726000 GCA_013350335.1 Chimonanthus salicifolius | reverse complement strand
TCTAGATAGAGGGAAGATTTCATCGTTTAATTACTAAAATGCATAACCGCTATGTCTACAATAAAATCCAAAATAGCAATAGGTCTAAAATATTACATTTCCACAACTAGGACTCAAATACATTTCCTAAAATAAACTTAAACAAAGTAATAGTCCACCTCCCCAAGCTCCTAAGCTGGCTCCCGTCTCGTCCTTCTATTCCGGCATTTCCTGAGTCATCAAGCTAGGGTAGAAGTAGGGCGTTAGACCACGCGCCCAGTAGGACTCCAGTAGGGCTAGCCATGGATTAGTAATAACAGCATACCGATAATAACACCATGAAACTGGTAACCATCATATAATGAAAATATAAAGTAAATGCCATGCCATGGGTGTCTATGTATGAATCCCCACCCATCATCCCTACCATCGATGTCTATCCCCCCTTGAAGGCAAGACCTCGTCAAGGCATCCCCATGCCTGTTCCGGTCGCCCCGACGAGCATGGACTCCGATATAGCCTACTCTATCCCCTGCCTATTCTCGGTCGCCCCGACAGAGCTGGACTCCGGTTATAGCCTATCAGCTATCCATGCCGTTCTCGGTCGCCCGAACGGAGCATGGACTCCCATTTTATAGCCTATCAGGCTATCCCCATGCCTGTTCCCGGTTGCCCCGACGAGCATGGTCCTCCGTTTTGTTTATTTTTTTCCGTCCATGCCATGCATGAGATGTAGCATTATGCTATGTAATATTTTAACTCTAACCTTAACATATCATACATAGCTTTAACTTATAATGCATACCGTTAAAACAATAATTCATAGCCATTTCCATAATACTTAATCATAGCCATAGAATCCATCTTAAACATCATAATCTTAAAACCCATCATACAAACAATCAATATAATTACTAAAAATAAACCAATAAACCAATCACATAGCATCTAATCCATGGCTTACAAATAGGTAGGAATCCTACCGAATACCGACTCACGTCCTTTTTACTGTTTCGTCCGATAATTCGGCTACCGACACACTACCGCTCGCGATATCCAACACCTTATTACATACACAAAATTAGTCCATGTTTTTAACCTTTTAAATCCTTAACACATACTTAAGTTACCATAATTTATACTTATGTCCATGATCATTTTTTCGTGGAGTTCTTGAATTTGGCCATTATTTACAATTTTTGCCACTACTCCTTTACATGATTAATTACTCATTTTTATTTCTCCATTCTTAGACCCATGATAGATCCAAAATCTTGGATCCATCAATGATTCATTAACATGTCAACGAGATCACTAAAATTCCACCATCTAATTAGCCTAATCCTTATTAATTTACAACACCCATATAGTCCCATACTTAACCCATCAATTGTCTCATAAAATTGGTCATGGGTTCAAAATACCCCATTCCTCAAATCTTCCATGGGGTTTACTTCATGCATTTAACCCACATTAAGTCCATTATCCATTCATGTCCTTTGAAGGCCATAAACATCATTCAACATTTCAATCTAACCCATCACAAGGCTCACCAATGGGCCATGGGTTCCATACACCATGGCCGAAGCCATGGTGTCCTTTTCCCCATTTTCTTCCTTGGTCAACATATATTACTTAATTCCATCACAAGTCCCTCCATGTGGGGATTTTATCATACATTTTAGATCACCCCTTGATCAACATTAGGTCTCTTTTTGGTTCATCTACATACCAACACTCCCATTTATTTTCCATTATTCATAACCATTATCACACCATCATAAAACCCTCATGTTTAACTACATCAGAGTCCATTACCAATATCAACACTAGGTTCATTTTGGTACAACAAAACCACCAACATTCATCACCATAGGGTTCCACAACATTCCATCCATAAAATCTTTCCATAGTTTTGTTTTTGAAACCCCATTTACAATGCTTAAGGCCATTTAAAAGTCGTTAATCTTCTCCATCATTTTTCTTATAAACACCCCTTTAAACTTAACCACATTTAATCAATAAGCTCTTTAAAACCCTAAACCATTCTCCATACTTCCATTCTTATAAAACCCTAATTAAATCCATTAATCATTTACCATGGGGTTCGGCCATAGCACATGGCCGAACCCTATGCGTCCATTAATTCATTCAATTTACACACTTCCATGCTTAATTAACACTATTATACAATGTCCTTTATTCCTTAAAACCCTAAAGAATTCACACATTAATTACATAACCCTTAATCCATATTATATTTTTTTTCTTTCTTTAACCCTAATTTATCCATTAGAGTTTCCTCCACTTTCCATCTTTCAAATTGATGGATTTAATATCCATGGCATAAATCATTTGACCACCATTAAATTTACAAAATGAATCCCAATCTTAAACCCTAAAAATCCAAAATTTCTTGTTTAAGAAATACTCACAGTCCGTCGTGTCCTCCGACTTCCGCCACTCCCGTCGGCTTCCTTGGCCTCCTTCCTTCATCCTCTCCTTGTTTAATCGGCTAAGATGCTTGATCAATGGTGACAACCTCCAAACTTGGTTTGGCCATAGTAGGGTTTGATTTGAGAGAGAAATGGGAGAGGATAGAGATGAGAAAGAAGATAGTAGACCTTGATGTGGTGGCTTATCCCTTGCACTTCCCTCTCTTTTCTTCTCTTCTTCTTCCAAGTTTCTTCTTCTTTCCCTTAGTTTTTCTTCTTCTTCCTTCCTTGGGTGTGGGACGATCTTGAGAGGGAGCAAAAGAGAGAGATAACGTGAGATGGAAAGGGGGTTGGAGAATGAGATGAGAGTTATCTCATTTGGTTAATTAATTCCAACATTAACTACTCCCACCTACCACACATAGATATTTTCCATGCGTTATGCCAAGCCAACGGTTTTTTTTTTTTTTTGGTATCTTGAAGTGGTGTTTTGGTTCCCATCTTTGACCACCTTTTTTTATTAGCGTAATTAATTAATTAAATTGAATCATTAGGTTAAGTTAATTAATTTCCACTTTATTTTAATTCCATTTACTTAAATCAACTTCATACATCCACCCATGGTTGACCAATTCAACCATGGTGGTCGGCCCCACCAACCCTTGGGTCCACACGCCACCTCACTTGGTGAGGTGGAAGTGGGTCCCATTGGACCATGTCACCTTGGTCAACTTTAATTAACTTAGATGATTTAGACCCCATTCAATTCATTCTAATTGGATCACCATTGGGCCTATGGCCCAATTACATTTCCCTCTTACCCATTTACCTTAGGGCTTACATCAATTTGATCCATTGGGTCCCAAATGGGTATTGGGTCCAATTCGACCATCCTTGGCCCAATTGACCATCTTTGACCCTTTAGCTAAACTTAAATCCAATCCATAGTCCATTGGGCCCTACTTGGGCCTTTGCCCAAATTTTGGTCCATTTACCATTTATTCCATCAATTTTCCCAATTTTCATCATTAAAATAAATAATATTCACATATTCATTGATTTACAAATTCCGGGCTACTACAATACAATCCTCTTTTGAAATTTTCGTCCCAAAAATTCGAGCGAAGTAGAGGTTCAAAACTGTAAGGGCCCGGAAATTGTAAAGTAATATATATGTGTTATTATTTATTTTTTTATGGTGGAAATTGGAAATTGGATGGAATAGATAGTAAATGGGTCAAAATGTGGACACAGGCCCAACCAGGGCCCAATGGATTATGGATTGAATTTAAGTTTACTTAAAGGGTCAATGGTGGTCAATTGGGCCAAGGATGGTCAAATTGGGCCCAATACCCATTTGGGACCCAATGGATTAAGTTGATGTAAGCCCTAAGGTAAATGGGTAAGAGAAAAATGTAATTGGGCCATGGGCCCAATGGTGATCCAATTAGAATGAATTGAATGGGTCTAAATTATCTAAGTTAATTTAAAGTTGACCAAGGTGACATGGTCCAATGGGACCCACCTCCACCTCACCAAGTGAGGTGACGTGTGGACCCAAGGTGTGGTGGGGCCGACCACCATGGTTGAATTGGTCAACCATGGGTGGATGTATAAAGATGATTGAAGTAAATGGGAATTAAAGTAACTTAATTGTCTAAATATTAAATGATTAAAATTATCCAATGAATTGGTCAAATAAGTCAAATGGTAGTTTTAAACTAACACAAACCACTTAAGCAAAGCACAAAACACGTTGGACTTGGGTGATGGTTATTCCAACCATCACCATAAAGCAAAATAAATATCTCATGGTAGGTGGAGGAGTTAAATGCCCAACTTAAATGAGATAAGATTTGTTTTTCTTTCCCATCTCTTATTCTATCTTCATCTTGCTCTCCCCATTTTGCATTCTACCATTGCCGTCCCACACCCAAGGTGAAGGAAAGAAAGAAAGCTAAGGAGAAAAGAAGAGAAGGAGAGAAGAGAGAAGTGAAATTTTAAGGAAAATCACTTTAAGATCAAGGTCTATTATCTCCCCTTTCATCATCTTTCCCTTCCCTCTCTCAAACAAACCCTATCATGGCCAATCCTAAGTTAGGAGGGTTTCAGCATTGATTAAGCATCTTGGCCTACCAAAGATCAAGAGGAAGGAGAAAGGAGCCTAAGGAAGCCGACGGGAGTGGCGGAAATCGGAGGAGACGACGGATTGTGAGTATTTCTTAAACAAGAAATTTTGGATTTTTAGGGTTTAAGATTTGGGATTCATTTTGTAAATTTAATGGTGGTCAAATGATTTTATGCCATGGATTTTAAATCCATCAATTTGAAAGATGGAAAGTGGAGGAAACTCTAATGGATAAATTAGGGTTAAAGAAAGAAAAAAAAAAAAATATATATATATATATATATATATAATATATATATATATATATATATATAAATGGATTAAGGGTTATGTAATTAACGTGTGAATTTTTTTAGGGTTTAAGGAATGAAGGACATTGTATAATTAGGTGTTAATTAAGCATGGTAAAAAGGGTTGATGAATCTAATTAGGGTTATGTAATTTATGTGTAAAATTTTTAGGGTTTTAAGGAATGGAGGACATGGAAAGTAATTTGGGCATTTAATAATTTATTAGGACTTATGAAGAATGGAAACCATGGAGGATGGTTTAGGGTTTTAAGGGCTTATTGATTAAATGTGGTTAAGTTTAAAGGGGTGTTCATAAGAAAAATGATGGAGAAGATTAACAATTTTTTTAAATGGACCTTAAGCATTGTAAATGGGATTTCGAAAACAAAAATTGTGGAAAGATTTTATGGATGGAATGTTGTGGAACCCTATGGTGATGAATGTTGGTGGTTTTGTTGTACCAAAATGAACCTAGTGTTGATATTTGTAATGGACTCCAATGTAGTTAAAGATGAGGGTTTTATGATGGTGTGATAATGGTTATGAATAATGGAAAATAAATGGGAGTGTTGGTAATGTAGATGAACCAAAAAGAGACCTAATGTTGATCAAAGGGGTGATCTAAAATGTATGATAAAATCCCCACATGGAGGGACTTGTGATGGAATTAAGTGATATATGTTGACCAAGGAAAAAAATGGGAAAAGGATGTTGTGCAAATTTTTAAATTTATAACTCGCAAGCGCACGAACCATTTTGATAGTATAGCGATTAAGTGCGAGGTCGAACCCATCGGAACTTAGGAAAATATATCCATGAAAATACACCATTCAATTACGTATTTTAAGAACTTTGGAAAATATGGAGAAAAGTCATAAATATAGAATAATTTATCTAATCTATGAGTTTTAATCTTAATTTAGAAACATTCTAGATTTAAATATAGAATCTAACAGTTTAACTAATTTTAATTAAGATGGTGGCATTAATATAAAAATATAAACAATATCAATCTAATTTAAAATACAGAATTAAGATGCAATTAAATTATTTCCAACCTAGTTCATCAATTTCAAGGATTTGAATTTTTATAAACAAAAGAAAATACAAATAAATCTAAATTACCTATATACATATTTACAATGGAACTGGATCAAAGAATCAATGAGGCATTATCATCCAAATTTTAATAATAAAATAATGGCCTAGAACATGGAGCTCACGTAAAATTTCAATCTTATTCAAGTCTTTCATCAAATTAGTTCCCTAATTAATCTGAACCTTAGATCTAGATTAATCATGCAATTCTCCGATCTAAATATTTCATGTCCCAAAGAACCTTAGACCTAGAATAGTAATGTTAATCAAAGATCTAACTATTTCATATGTCCAAATTAACTACCAAGGGAGGAGTCAAGAACTAAAATGATTCAAACCATCATAATAAAAATCAAAATTTGGAAAACCATAATTCTAATAATCTCACCTTCTTTTATTAATTAAAACATGGAATTAAAAATTACAAATCAATGAAAGTTTGGAATAAAGACATAAGAAAAATACAATGGAAATCAAAATCCACCAACCTTAGAACCCAATATGGATTGAAAATCCCACAGTCTTTCTCCTCCTCTTCTTCCTCTCCTCTCCTTTTCTTCAATGCCCAAGTTCAGTTTTCTCAATGGGAGATGGCTAGTATTTATAGATGAAAGGAGGTGGAATGAATGGATTGGATTCAAAGATTTAAATAAAGCAAGGGACACATAGAGGGCGGATTTGATTTGTGCTAAATATGGAATGACTTAAAGGAGGCAAGGAGCTAAATTCGTATAAGGAAAGTGGGTGTAGAATCCCGTTTTTTACACATGCACTATCTTGTAGCTCAGTTTTGACCCTTTTAAGTTCCGCATCAGGAAAAGACGTAAACTACAAAGTTATAGCCCTTGAAGTCTTCTTTCCAACAGAAAAAGAATCAAAGTAATCGGATAAAGGAGTAGAAATTTTTGACTAAAATACCAAACATGTGTCAAACATTCCTTATTTTTCTCCCTTCCTTATTTTCTTTCTCTTTCCTTAATCCACTTGCCAAATTCGAAAATCCTCTTATATTGACTTCTAAATTTTGAATTTCCTCTTAAGATAATGAATATAGTATTCACACATGTGGATTTCTTCATGGGCTTTTCTTAATAGGCTCAATAATTGGGCTTGAGGTCCAAAATAAAAGAATCAAAGTAATCGGATATCGGAGTAGAAATTTATGACCAAAATACCAAACATGTGTCAAACCTTCCTTATTTTTCTCCCTTCCTTATTTTCTTTCTCTTTCCTTAATCCACTTGCCAAATTCGAAAATCCTCTTATATTGACTTCTAAATTTCGAATTTCCTCTTAAGATAATGAATATAGTATTCACACATGTGGATTTCTTCATGGGTTTTTCTTAATAGGCTCAATAATTGGGCTTGAGGTCCAAAATAACTCATAATGGGCCCAGGCTTTATATTTAAGCATTTTTTCTGTCATCCTCACTTTTAAACATGGAAAACACAAAATTATACTAATTAGATAAAATTAAATAAAATGAGGTATTAACAATAATAAATTAAGAGTAAAATATGCATTTATTTTGCACTCATCAAAGGACACCATGGGTTCGGCCATGGTGTATGGCTGAACCCATGGCCCATTAGTGAGCCTTGTGATGGGTTAGATTGAAATGTGAATGATGTTTATGGCCTTCAAAGGGCATGAATGGATAATGGACTTAATGTAGGTTAAATGCATGAAGTAAACCCCATGGGAAGATTTTAGGAATGGGGTATTTTGAACCCATGACCCAATTTTATGAGACAATTGATGGGTTAAGTATGGGACTATATGGGTGTTTAAATTAATAAGGATTAGGCTAATTAGATGGTGGAATTTTAGTGATCTTGTGACATGTTAATGAATCATTGATGGATCCAAGATTTTGGATCTATCATGGGTCTAAGAATGGAGAAATAAAAATGAGTAATTAATCATGTAAAGGAGTAGTGGCAAAATTGTAAATAATGGCCAAATTCAAGAACTCCATGAAAAATGATCATGGACATAAGTACAATTATGGTAACCTTAAGTATGTGATTAATGGATTTAAAAGGTTAAAAACATTGGATATCGCGAGCGGTACGCGTGTCGGTAGCCGGACTATCGGACGAAAACGAAAGAGAAGAATGCGAGTCGGCATTCGGTAGGATTCCTACCTACTTGTAAGCCATGGATTAGATGCTATGTGAATGGTTTATTGGTTTATTTTTTTAGTAGTTATATGATTGGTTATATGATGGTTTAAGAAATTATGATTTATATGTACTTATGGCATATGGCTAACCTATGAGTTATATGTTGGTGATATGAGTAATATGTAAAGGCAATGACCTAAATTTATTACATAGCATAATGCATTACATCTCATGCATGGCATGGGTGGGAAAATAAAGGAACCGGAGTCCATGCTCTGTCGGGGCGACCGAGAACAAGCATGGGGATAGCCTGATAGGCTATAACTAGAGTCCATCTTCCGTCGGGGCGACCGACAACAGGCATGGGGATAGCCTGATAGGCTATAACCGGAGTCCATGCTCCGTCGAAGCGACTGAGAACAGGCATGGGGATACCTTGATGAGGTCTTGCCGTCAAGGGGGATATGACATCATGATGGTAGGGATGATGGGTGGGATTCATAATAGAGACACCCATGGCATGGCATTCACTTCATAATTTCATTATATGATTGTCTACCAGTTTTTATCATATTATTATCTGCATTCTATTATTACTAATCCATGTGCTAGCCCTACTCGGAGTCCTACTAGGCGCGTGGTCTAACGCCCTACTTCTACCCTAGCTGATGACGCAGGAAATGCCGGAATAGAAGGACGAGACGGGAGCCAAGCTTAGGAGCTTGGGGAGACGGATTATTTACTTTGTTTTAAGCTTTATTTTGGAAAATGTATATTTGAATAGTTAACTTGTCGGACTGTATATTTTAGACTTATTACTACGCTTTGGATTTTATTGTAGACATATAATGTGATGGCATTTTAGTAATTAAATGATGAAATCTTCCCTGCTATCTAGGAATTGTAGATTAGCCTCTATTATCATTCCGCATTAAATGTAACATTCCGCACACTTACTTCTACGTGTGAATTGTTCTTCGTGGACTTCGTTCCACGCACACGTAGGGTTGGCCAGTTAAGGGCCGGGCTCTAGAAGCTCGGACTTAACTCGAGTCGTGACGTCCGCACCCTTTCATTTTAAAAAAAAAAATAGACTCTGATTTTCGGTGAAAAGGGGCGGGCGTTACAAAAGCATCTCATACAAAGAGCTCTGGATGAGAGGCTCTCATCTCTGACTCAAGTTCCCAGGTGGCTTCCTCATTGCCATGACGTTCCCACACCACCTTGACCAGCTGAATAGCGCGGTTTCGCAGCACTCTTTGTTCTTTCCCGATTACCCTAATCGGCTTCTCCACATAGGTCATGTCGCTTTGCACATCGACGTCTTGTACACCCAGGACATGTGAAGGATCGGGGTTGTACTTCCTCAACATGGACACATGGAACACATCATGTAGGGATGATAATTGTGGAGGGAGTGCTAATTGATAAGCTACCCCTCCCACCCTCTTCAGGATCGGAAAATGGCCCCACAAATCTAGGCGATAGTTTCCCCTTCTTTCCAAACTTCATGTGCCCCTTCCGTGGTGGGACTTTCAAAAACACCAAATCTCCCATCTCAAACTCGAGGAACCTTCTCCTCTTGTCTGCGTAACTCTTCTGACGGCTCTGCGCAGTGAGTAAGTGTTGCCGTATCAATTTGATCTGCGCTGTAGTCTCCGCAACCAACTCCAGCCCAATCAGAGCAGGCTCATCGGCCTCTATCCAACACACTGGCGATCTACACGGCCTACCATACAAAGCCTCAAATGGAGCCATCTGGAGGCTTGCCTGGTAACTGTTATTGTAAGAAAACTCAACCAGTGGTAAGTGATCCTCCCATCTGCCCTTAAAGTCTAGTATGCATGCTCTCAGCATAACCTCCAATGTCTGTATTGTCCTCTCCAACTGTCCATCGGTCTGTGGATGAAATGATGTGCTAGTCAATATGTCGGTCCCCATAGCCGACTGCATGCCCTGTCATACTCTGCCTGTGAATCGGCCATCTCTGTCGGACACAATAGTCCGAGGAATACCATGTAGTCTGATGATATCCCGGATGTACCGTCGACCCAATGTCTCCGACGAATCTGTCATCTTGATGGGAAGGAAATGCACAGATTTAGTCAACCGGTCCACTATGACCCATATCGTATCGTTGCCCTTTGATGACTTAGGCAACCCTGATACGAAATCCATAGATATGTGCTCCCATTTCCATTCCGGTACTGGTAAGGGTGCGAGAAAACCTGGTGGTTTCTGATATTTCGCCTTAACTTGCTGGCAAGTTAGGCAACGGGTAACAAAATCCCCCACATTTCTCTTGAGTCCCCGCCACCAATAGTGCCTCTTAAGATCATGATACATTTTGGTGCTGCCTGGATGGATAGAGAGCTTGGTTTGGTGTGCTTCAATCAACAAGTCTCTTCTGCAGCTCTTAGGTACATATGTCCTGCCTCTGAACACAAGACCCTGTCCTGGTCGTAACTCCCACTCAGGTACCACTTCACCAGTAGACATCTTATCCCATATCTCCTCCACCTCTGGATCTGTTCGTTGTTCCCGTTCAATCTCGGAGACCATGTTAGATCGTATGATCAGATTATATATGGTCCCATGATTATTGAGGTAGAGTTTAAATTCTCTAATGGTATTCAATACTTCCCATTTCGTCCTGATCAAGCTGGCTACTGTCGCATGTGACATGCGGCTGAGGGCATCCGCCGCCTTATTCGCCTTGCCGGGATGATATCGGAGTGCAAAGTCATAATCTGCCAGATATTCCATCCATCGGCGTTGTCTCATGTTGAGTTCCTTCTGATCAAACAAATATTTCAGACTCTTGTGGATGGAAACACCTCAAATTTCTCACCATACAGGTAGTGTCCAGCTTTTGAGAGCGAAGACCACTGCTGCTAGCTCCAGATCATGTGTGGGATAGTGGCGTTCATGGATTTTCAACTGTCTTGATCCATACGCCACTGCACGATTTCCTTGACTAAGTGTGCACCCCAGTCCCTCACCTGAGGCATCACAGTACACCTCATAATTTTGCCTCTTTCCGGCAAAATCAAAATAGGAGCAGTTGTAAGCTTCTCTTTTAGCTCCTCAAATCTCCGGTTGCACAGATCCGACCACTCAAATTTGACTCCTTTCTGAGTGAGTCGGGTAAGTGGAGCTGCAATCTTGGAGAAGTCCATGATGAATTTCCTGTAATAACCGGCCAATCCCAGAAAACTGCGGATCTCGGTCACATTTGTCGGCACTTTCCACTCCTTCACTGCCACTACCTTAGCTGGGTCCACGGCTATACCTTCCTCCGATATAACGTGTCCCAAGAAATTAACCTTAGATAGCCAGAACTCACACTTGCTGGCTTTGGCATACAACTGGTTCCTCTTCAGGGTGTTCAGAACTATCCGCAGGTGTTCAGCATGTTCTTCCTGACTCTTGGAATATATCAGGATGTCATCAATAAATACGATCACAAACTGATCTAAGTAAGGTCGGAATATCCTATTCATCAGGTCCATGAACACAGCTGGTGCATTAGTAAGCCCAAACGGCATGACTACATACTCATATAGACCATACTTTGTTCTGAAGGCTGTCTTCTCTATGTCCTCTTCCCTAACTCGGATTTGATGGTATCCGGACATCAGATCAATCTTGGAGAAGTGAGAGGAACCCCTAAGTTGATCAAACAGATCGTCAATCCTGGGTAGGGGATACTTGTTCCTGGTAGTCAACTGGTTCAATTTTCTATAATCCACACACATCCGAAGGATACCATCCTTCTTCTTCACAAATAATACCGGGGCTCCCCATGCTGATGTGCTATTCCGAATAAAACCCAATCTGAGCAGTTCATCAATCTGCTTCTTCAACTCGGTCATCTTAGCTGGTGCCATCCTATAATGTGGCAATGATACTGGAGCAGTGCCGGGATATAACTTGATCTCAAAGTTTATCTCCCTCTTGGGTCGCAAACTAGGGAGCTCTGTTGGAAATACCTCGGCAAATTCTGCTACCACCGTCGGAAGTTCAGCCCCTGGTGCCCTGTCTAACTTAGTGCTGTTCAAAACAAGGTGGTTCAATTCTTCATGCAGTCTTCTAGGAATACCTTGTCTATCAGCGGGCACTATATACCGTTTTCCCTCAGGTGACCAAAATATCACCCTACGAAGATGGCAATCAATATGGGCCTGATATGTAGCCAACCAGTCCATATCAAATATAACATCGTACTCAGCCATATCGATTACTAAATAGTTGAACTCGAATCGGAATCCAGCGAGTTCAGTGTTTAATCCAGTGCAGATGAGTCCCAAAGATGTGTCTCCGACGGGGGACACAATGGTAAGTGAGGTGGACAGGTTCTGTACTAATGTGCCCGTAGCAGATATGAATGCAGCAGATATAAATGAATGGGAAGCTCCAGAGTCAAATAATGCAACAGCATAAGAACTACCAACTACAGCCATACCTTGAATCACCGAGCGATCCACCGCTATTGGAGAAGGTATAGCAAAAAGCTGTCCATAGCACATGGCCGAACCCTATGGTCCATTAATTCATTCAATTTACACACTTCCATGCTTAATTAACACCTAATTATACAATGTCCTTCATTCCTTAAAACCCTAAAGAATTCACACATTAATTACATAACCCTTAATCCATTTATATTTTTTTTCTTTCTTTAACCCTAATTTATCCATTAGAGTTTCCTCCACTTTCCATCTTTCAAATTGATGGATTTAAAATCCATGGCATAAAATCATTTGACCACCATTAAATTTACAAAATGAATCCCAAATCTTAAACCCTAAAAATCCAAAATTTCTTGTTTAAGAAATACTCACAATCCGTCGTGTCCTCCGACTTCCGCCACTCCTGTCGGCTTCCTTGGCCTCCTTTCTTCTTCCTCTCCTTGTTTAATCGGCTAAGATGCTTGATCAATGGTGACAACCTCCAAACTTGGGTTTGGCCATAGTAGGGGTTGATTTGAGAGAGAGATGGGAGAGGATGGAGATGAGAAAAGAAGATAGTAGACCTTGATGTGGTGGCTTATCCTTGCACTTCCCTCTCTTTTCTTCTCTTCTTCTTCCAAGTTTTCTTCTTCTTTCCCTTAGTTTTTCTTCGTCTTCCTTCCTTGGGTGTGGGACGATCTTGAGAGGGAGCAAAAGAGAGAGATAACGTGAGATGGAAAGGGGGTTGGAGAATGAGATGAGAGTTATCTCATTTGGTTAATTAATTCCAACATTAACTACTCCCACCTACCACACATAGATATTTTCCATGCTTTATGCCAAGCCCAACGTTTTCTTTTCTTTTTTTGTATCTTGAAATGGGTGGTTTTGGTTCCCATCTTTGACCACCTTTTTTTTATTAGCTTAATTAATTAATTAAATTGAATCATTAGGTTAAGTTAATTAATTTCCACTTTATTTTAATTCCATTTACTTAAATCAACTTCATACATCCACCCATGGTTGCCCAATTCAACCATGGTGGTCGGCCCCACCAAACCTTGGGTCCACACGCCACCTCACTTGGTGAGGTGGAGGTGAGTCCCATTGGACCATGTCACCTTGGTCAACTTTAAATTAACTTAGATGATTTAGACGCATTCAATTCATTCTAATTGGATCACCATTGGGCCTATGGCCCAATTACATTTCCCTCTTACCCATTTACCTTAGGGCTTACATCAATTTGATCCATTGGGTCCCAAATGGGTATTGGGCCCAATTCGACCATCCTTGGCCTAATTGACCATCTTTGGCCCTTTAACTAAACTTAAATCCAATCCATAGTCCATTGGGCCCTACTTGGGCCTTTGCCCAAATTTTGGTCCATTTACCATTTATTCCATCATTAAAATAAATAATATTCACATATTCATTGATTTACAAATTCTGGGCTGCTACAAACCCTAACCGCTAAACCCTAAAACCCTAAAACACGAAAACATAAACCTAAAAAACAAAACCCCTAAAACCATATACCCCTAAACCCCTAAAACCCTAATCCCTAAACCCATAATCCTAAACCCTAAACCCTAAAACCTTAAGACACTAAACCCTAAACCCTAAAACCCCAAAACCCCAAGACCCTAAACAACTAAAACCGTAAACCCTTAAACCTTATAACCCTAAAAGCCGAAAACCCTAAAGCCCTAAAACCCTAAACCCTAAACCCCTTAACCCTAAAACCCTAAATCCCTAGAACCCTAAAACCCTAAACCCCCAAACCCTAAAATGATAAAACCCTAAAATCCTAAATCCGAAACCCTAAAACCCTAAAACCCTAAAATCCCAAGACCCTAAACCCTAAAACCTTATAACCTTAAAACCCTAAAATCCCAAGACCCTAAACCCTAAAAGCTTATAACCCTAAAACCCGAAAACCCAAAAACCCTAAAACCCTAACCCTAAAACCTAAACCCTAAACACTTGAATCCTAAAACCCTAAACCCCTAAACCATAAAACCATAAAACCCTAAAATCCAAAATCCGAAATCCTAAAACCTAAAACCCTAAATCCCTAAACACTAAATCCTAAACCCTAAACCCCTTAAAACCTTTTAACCTAAAAGCCCTAAACCGAAAACCCTAAACACTAAACACTAAATCCTAAAACCCTATACCCCTAAAACCTTAAAACCCTCAACCCTAAACCCTAAAACCCGGAAACCCTAAAACCTTAAAACCCCAAAACCCTAAACCCTAAATCCAAGAAACCTAAAACCCTAAACCCCAAAACCATAAAACCCCAAAACCCTAAGTCCTAAATCCTAAATCCTAAACTCTAAAGCCCAAAAACCTTAACACCCTAAAACCCTAAAACCCTAAAACCTTAAGCCCGAAATCCTAAGACCTTAAACCAGAAACCCTAAACCCTAAAACCTAGAACCCAAAATCCAAAAACCCTAAAATCCAAAAACTCAAAACCCTAAAACCCTAAAACCACAAAACCCTCCACCCTAAAACCTTAAACTCAAAGCCCTAAACCCTAAATTCCAAACCCTAAACCCTAAACCCTAAAACCGTAAAATGCTAAACCCTAAATCCTAAACCCTAAAACCCAAAAACCCTAAAATCCTAAAATCGTCAACCCTAAAACCTAAACACTAAACCCTAAACCCTAAACCCCTAAAACCATAAAACCCTAAACCTTATCCCGAAACCCTCAACCCTAAACCCTAAAACCTTAAAATCCAAAAACCCTAGAACCCTAAAACTTAAATCCTAAAACCCTAAACCCTAAAACCCAAAACCTTACACATTAAACCTTAAACCCTAAACCCTAAACCATAAACCTTAAACTCTAAAACCGAAACCTTAAACCCCTAAACCCCTAAAACCCTAAAATCGTCAACCCTAAACCCTAAACCCTAACCAGAAAAACCCTTCAAACCCTTCAAACCCCAAACCCTAAACCCTTAAAACCATAAAACCCTAAACCCTATCCCGAAACCCTAAACCCTAAAATCCTAAAACCCTAAAACCTAGACCCTAAAATCCAAAATGCCTAAAACCCAAAACCTAAAAACCCTAAAACCGTAAAACCCTAAGGCCCTAAAACCTAAACCCTAAAACACAAAACCCGTAAAACTCTAAACCCTAAACCCTAAACCCATACACCCTAACCCTAAAACCCATAACTCTAAACCTGAAAACCCTAAAACCCTAAAACCTAAAACCCTGAACCCAAAACCCTAAAACTCTAAACCCATAAAACCCTAAAATCCAAAAACCTTAGAACCCTTAACCTTAAATCGTAAAACCGTAAACCCTAAAACCCTAAACCTTACACCTTAAACCCTAAACCCTAAACCTTAAACCTTAAACCCTAAAACCTAAACCTTAAACCCTAAACCCCAAACCCAAAACCAAAAACCATAAAACCCTAAATCCTAAAACCCTAAAACCCTAAGCCCTAAACTCTAAACCCTAAAACCCTAAACCCTAAACCCTAAACCTAAACGCTAAAACCTAAACCCTAAACCCAAAACCCTTAACCCTAAACCCATAAACCCTAAACCCAAAATCCTAAACCATAAAGCCCCTGAAACCCAAAAACCCTAGAACCATAAACCCTAAACTCTAAAACCCAAAAATCAAAAAACCCTAAACCCTAAATCCTAAACCCTAAATACTAAAACCCGAAACCCCAAAAGCCTTAAACCCTAAAACTCCAAAACCCTAAACCCTAAATCCTAAACCCTAACCCCCTAAAACCCTAAAACCCTAAAACCCGAAAACCCTAAAGCCTTAAACCCTAAAACCCAAAAACCCAATACCCTAAATCCTAAACCCTAAACCCCTAAAACCGTAAAACCCAAAAATCCTAGAATCCTAAAACCCTAAACTCTAAAACCCTAAAATAAAAAAACCCTAAACCCTAAAACCTAAACCTTAAACCCTACACCCAAAACCCTAAACCCTAAAACCTTAACCCTAAGCTCAGAACCCAAAACATGATAACCCTAAAGCCCGAAAACCCAAAACCGTAAAACCCTAAACCCTAAACCCAAAAACCTAAAAATCCCAAAACCCTAAATTCTAAACCCTAAAACCCTAACGCCGTCAACCCTAAAACCTAAACACAAAACCCTAAACCAAGAACCCCTTGAACACCCTAAACACTAAAATCCTAAAACTCTACAACACAAAAACCTAAACTCCAAAACACAAAACCCCTAAAAGCCTAAAACTCTAATCCCTAAACCCTTAACCCTAAACCCTAAAACCCTAAAACCCTAAATTGTAAACCCTAAAACTCCAAAAACCTAAAACCCTAAATCCTAAAACCTTAAAACCCTAAAACAATAAAACCCTAACATCCTAAAACCCTAAATCCTAAACCCCAAGACCCAAAGCCCCTGAACCCCAAAACCCTAAACCCGTAAAACCCTAAAACCCTAAGCACCTAAACCCTAAAACCATACCTAAAACCCTAAACCCGAAACCCTGAAACCCTAAAATCCTAAACCCCTAAAACCCTAAAACCCTAAACACTAAACCCTAAACCCTAAACCCATGCCCTAAACCCTGAACCCAAAACCTGAAAATCCTAAAACCCTAAAACCCAAAACCCTAAAACCCTAAAACCCCAAAACCCTAAGCCCTAAACCCTAAACCCTAGACCCCTAAAACCCTAAACCCTAAATCCTAAAACCGAAAAACTCAAAACCCTAAAACCCTAAACCCCTAAATCCTAAAACCCTAAAACCCTAAACCCTAAATCCTAAACTCTAAACCCCTAAAACCCTAACACCCTAAAACCCAAAAACCCTACGCCCTAAATCCTAAAACCTTAAACCCTAAACCCAAAACCCAAAACCCTAAAACCTAAACCCTAAACCCAGAACCCAAAACCCTAAAACCTAAACCCTAAACCCAGAACCCAAAACCCTCAAACCCTCAAACCCTAAAACCCAAAACCCTCAAACCCTAAAACCATAAAACCCTAAACCCTAAAACCTTAAACACTAAACTGTAAACCAAAAACCTAAACCCCAAAACCAAATCCCTAAGCCCTAATCCCTAAAACCCTAATACCCTAAAACCCCAAACCCGTAAATCCTAAATCCTAAACCCCAGAAGCCTTAAAATCGTAAAACCGTCAACCCTAAAACCTAAACAATAAACCCTAAACCCTATCCCGAAACCCTAAACCCTAAACCCTAAAACCGTAAACCCCTAAAACCCAAAAACCCTAGAATCCAAAAATCCTAAAACCCTACGCCCTAAATCCTAAAACCTTAAACTCTAAACCCAAAATCCAAAAACCTAAAGCCAGAACCCAAAACGCGAAAATCTTAAAACCCAAAACCCTAAAACCCTAAACTTTAAAACCTTAAACACTAAACCGTAAACCAAAAACCCTAAACCCTAAAACCTAATCCCTAAGCCCTAATCCCTAAAACCATAATACCCTAAAACCCTAAAACCCCAAACCCTAAATCCTAAATCCTAAACCACATAAACCCTAAAATCCTAAAACCGTCAACCCTAAAACGTAAAGAATAAACCCTAAAACCCTAAAACTCTAAAACCCTAAAATCCAAAACCCTGAAACCCTACGCCTTAAATCCTAAAACCTTAAACTCTAAACCCAAAATCCAAAACCCTAAAACTTAAACATTAAAACCTTAAACACTAAACCATAAATCAAAAACCCTAAACCCTAAAACCTAATCCCTAAGCCCTAATCCCTAAAACCCTAATACCCTAAAACCTTAAAACCCCAAAGCCCTAAACCCTAAATCCTAAACCCCTGAAACCCTAAAACCTAAAGAATAAACTCTAAAACCTATCCCGAAACCCTAAACCCTATATCCCGAAACCCTAAACCCTATCTCGAAACCCTAAACCCTAAACCCTAAACCCTAAACCCTAAACCCTAAAAACCTAAACCCCTAAAACCCTAAAACTCAAAAACCCTAGAACCCTAAACCCCAAATCCAAAAACCATAAACCTTACAACCCTAAATCATAAAACCCTAAATCCTGAACCCTAAACCCTAAACCTTAAACCTTAAACCCTAAACCCAAAACTCTAAAACCCTAGAACAGTAACCCCAAAACTCTAATATCCAAAAACCCTAAACCCTACACTCTAAAACTCTAAAACCATAAAACAGTAAGCCCAAAACTCTAATATCCAAAAACCCTAAACCCTAAACCCTAATACCTAAACACAAAATCCAAAAACCCTAAAACCCTAAACCCTATATCCCAAACCCTAAAACCATAAACCCTAAAACCCTAAAACACTAAACCCCTAAAACCCTAAAATCGTAAAACCCTAAAACACTAAATCCTAAACCCCAAACCCCTAAAACCCTTTAACCCTAAAACCCCAAATCGAAAACCCTAAACCCTAAACCCTAAAACCCTAAACCCTAAAATCCTAAAACCCGAAACCCTAAACCCTAAACACTAAACCTTAAACCCTAAACACTAAAACCCTAATACCCAAACCCTTAAACCCTAAACTGTAACGCCCGCCCCTTTTCACCGAAATCAGAGTCTATATTTTTTTTTTTTTTGCAAAGTGACAAAGGGCGCGGACGTCACGACGCGAGTTAAGTCCAAGCTTCTAAAGCCCGGCCCTTAACTGGCCAACCCTACGTGTGCGTGGAACGAAGTCCACGGAGAATGGTTCACAAGTAGGAAGCAAGCTTGCGGAATATTACCCTAAGTGCGGCAATTACAATAGTGGCTAACCTACCATTTTTAGATAGCAGGGAAGATAGTATTCATAATATTACCAAAACATCTCAACATCTCAATGTTCCAAAATAGAAACCCAACATATAGCAAGTAATCTGAATTATACAGTCCGACAAGCTAAATTATACCAATACACATTTCCCAAGATAAACTTAAATAAAGGAAATAGTCCGCCTTCCCAAGCTCCTAAGCTTGGCTCCCGTCTCGTCCTTCGTTTTCGGCATCTCCTATGTCATCAGCTAGGGTAGAAGTAGGGCGTTAGACCACGCTCCCAGTAGGACTCCGAGTAAGGCTAACACATGGATTAGTGATAGCAAGAAATACAGATAATAATATAACGAAAAGCCACAGAATGGATGCCATGCCATGGGTGTCTGTGTTATGAATCCCACCCATCATCCTTACTATCCCGATACCATATCCCCCTTGACGGCAAAGCACTCATCAAGGTAACATCAACACAAGTATCCCCTTTGACGGCCAAGCACTCATCAAGGTAACATCAACACAAGTATCCCCCTTGACGGCAAAGCACTCATCAAGGTAATATCAACATAAGTATCCCCTTGACGGCCAAGCACTCATCAAGGTAACATCAACACAAGTATCCCCTTGACGGCCAAGCACTCATCAAGGTAACGTCAACACAAGTATCCCCCTTGACGGCAAAGCACTCATCAAGGTAACATCAACACAAGTATCCCCCGTCATATCCCTCCCATGCCATGCATGAGATGTAGATGCCATATGCCATGTAATATATGTAAATCACAGTCATAAAATCCATCTTAAAACAATCCCATGATTATCAAAATAAATCAATGGAAACCCATCACATAATACCAAAATCCAAAACCCATCTTAAAAACAGCCACATGATTACCAAAATAAATTAAAGGAAAACATCACATGATATTAAATCCAAAACCCATTTTAAAATAAACCATATAATTTCCAAACTAATTCAAAGAAACCATCACTCAATCCATGGCTTACAAAAAGGTAGGAATCCTACCGAATACCGACTAGCGTTCTTTCTTTCGTTTCCGCCCGATAGACCCGGTCGCCTATCCGCGTACCACTTGCAATTTCCGGTACCTTATTACATATTAGCAATTAGTCCATGCTTTAACCATTTCTAAGCCCATACATCATGTCTTAGTGGGTTTTCCTCATTTTGGCCAATATTTACGGTTTTGCCATTACCCTTCCATGGATAATTCATTCCCTCTTCCATATACATTATGGTCTATAATTGATCCATTAATTAACCTAAGGTAATTATTTAATTAATTAAATGATTAAATTATTCAAATGAGGGTCAAGTGGTCAAAAGGTGGAAAACCAAAAGCCAACTTATCTTAAGGCATCAAAAAAGTTGGATAATGGTGGTTGGGTCATAAAGCATGGAAAATATCTTGGGTGGTTGGTGGGAAATTTATGGTAAAGTGCAGCTTAAGAAAACCTTGGGATAAGATGGGTTTTCATCTTATCCCATCCTCATTTTTTTCACTCTCTCCATCTCTCCCACTCTCTCATGGCCGTCCCACAATAAGGAAAAAAAAAAAAAAGAAGAAAAACTTGGAAGAAGAAGAGAAGAAAAGAGAGGGAGGTGCAAGGATAAGCCATCACACCAAGGTCAAGACTAGGTGCCTTCTTTCTCATCTCCATCCTCTCCCCTCTCTCTCTCAAATCAAACCCTACTATAGCCGAACCCAAGCTTGGAGGTTGTCACCATTGATCAAGCATTTTACCCAACCAACAAAGGAGAAGGAGAAGAAAGAAGGTCAAGGAAGCTGACGGGAGTGACGAAAGTCGGAAGAGGCGTCGGATCGTAAGTATTTTCTAAAACAAGAGATTTGGATTTTTCTTAGGGTTTGAGAGGCTATGAAGTCCAATTCTTGGATTTAGAGGTGGCCAAAACGTCATGGCCTTGGATCTCAAATCCATCACATGAAAGGAGGAAAGATGGACCAACCCAAAATGGGTAAATTAGGGTTAAGGAAAAATAAATGGATTGAGGATATAATGTATTTAGATTAATTAAGCATGGAATTATGTAAATTTGGAAAAAATTATGGGCCATAGGGTTCGGCCATACCATGGTGGGTGATTAGGTGAGTTATGATTTTTTTTTTAGGGTTTTAAAGAATGGAAGACAATGAGGGTGGCTAAGGATTTTAGGGTTTTAAATGAATAAATGTGGAATGATGAGGGATGTAAAAGAATGGAAAAATAAATGGGAAATGTTGGTGGTGTTGATGGACCAATGTGAACCTAGTGTTGATAGTTATGATTAAAGAATGATGAATTAAATGTATGGTTTAGGTTCTCTCAATGGAGGGACTCGTGATGAATCTAAAGTGTAACCAAAGACTAAGGAAAAATGGGGATTTGGTAAGTTAAAAAAAGGGCTGATTTTAATGAATCCAATTGTAGATCATTTTTGGCCTAAGATTAATGTGTATGTATATGTTTTAAATGAATGGAGTTTAGGTTAAGTGGCTGAATTCTAATGTTGCATATGTTTATGAGTGAGATAAATGTGATATATGGGTATACTTAGGGGATGGTACAATGGCTTTTATATTGGTGATGACTCATGGCTTGACAAATTGTCATGGCCCAAGTGAAGAGATTTGGATTATGACATATAATGGGTGATGATGTAAACATTTTGTGAGGGGGTATAAGAGGTTCTCATATGAAGAAAGTGCCTATTTGAGAGATGTTAGATAAACAATGTACTTGAAAGAGACCGGAATGCATGGGTTAACTTGCCACATGAAACTCGTGAGATGATGACACTATGAAGAGGGTGTGAAGGGTCTAGCTTGCAAAGACTAATATGTGGTATGAAAATCTTGTATTTATAATGCAATTGCATTCTTCCAATGTGTAGTGTAGATTATGAACGAGTGATGATAGGCCTTGAAATGGGAGTAACGGCCAGATTCAAAGTGCGGACCACGACATGGGGGTAATGGCTGATTTTTGATGATGTTGTGTCATGGCTAAGGAGTCATTACGGGATCCAAGTGTATGGATCAATTATGGACAAAGAAATGTATATGGTTAAGTGAATGTCTAACCGTGGGAAAGGTAGTGGCAAAACCGTAATTAATGGCCAAATTGAAGAATCCATGGAAGATGATCATGGACTTAGGGGCTTTAAATAACAAACTTGTGTATGGTTAAATAAAGCCTAGGGTGGCTGATTTTTAGACTCATGTGATTAAAATAGTTGATGGACTAAATGGGACCCACAAAACCTAGACAGTGAGGTTCGGCCATGGGGTATGGCCGGACCCCACTAAGGTATGATTTATGGACTTAATAATGGTTAAAAATAGGGACTGATTATTCACATGTAATAAGGTACCGGATATCGCAAGCGGTGCGCGATCGGCTACCAGATTTGTGGACGGAAAAGCGTAAAGGAACGCTAGTCGGTATTTGGTAGGATTCCTACCTTTTTGTAAGCCATGGGTTAAGTATTATGTGATGGTTTCCCTTTAATTTATTTTGGAAATCATGTGAATGTTTTAAGATGGGTTTTGGATTAAGTATTATGTGATGTTTTCCTTTAATTTATTTTGGAAATCATGTGAATGTTTTAAGATTGGTTTTGGATTAAGTATTATGTGATGGTTTCCCTTTGATTTATTTGGTAATCATGTGATTGTTTTAAGATGGGTTTTATGACTATGATTTACATATATTACATGGCATATGGCATCTACATCTCATGCATGGCATGGGAGGGATATGACAGGGGAAGGATGAAATGAAACCGGAGTCCATGCTCCGTCGGGGCGACCGATAACAGACATGGGGATATTTTGATGTGTTTGATTTATCAGGGATGTTGTATGTAATTATGATACCTTGATGATGGTACTTCCATCAAGGGGGATGATTTGTGATTGTTTATATCTTGACGAGGTTTTGCCGTCAAGGGGGATGATTTGTGATTGTTTATATCTGGACGAGGTTTTGCCGTCCAGGGGGGATGATTTGTGATTGTTTATATCTTGACGAGGTTTTGCCGTCAAGGGGGATATGACAGCATGATGGTATGGATGATGGGTGGGATTCATAACACAGACACCCATGGCATAGCATTCATTTTATGGTTTTTCGTTATAATGTTATCTATATGCTTTGTTATCACTAATCCATGTGTTAGCCCTACTCGGAGTCCTATTGGGCGCGTTGTCTAACACCCTACTTCTACCCTAGCTGATGACGCAGGAGATGGCGGATACGAAGGACGAGACGGGAGCCAAGCTTAGGAGCTTGGGGAGACAGACTACTTAGTTTATTCAAGCTTACTTTGGAAATGTATTTGATAGCTTAGCTCGTCGGAATGTAATAAATTAGAATACTTGCTATATTTTGGGATTTTATTTTGACATTATTATTTTGAGGTAATGTAGTAATTTAAATGATGTGATCTTCCCTGCTATCTAAGAAATTGTAGGACAGTCTTCATTATAAATTCCGCACTTAGTTTAATATTCCGCAAGCTTCCTTCTACGTGTGAACCATTCTTCGTGGACTCCGTTCCACGCACACGTAGGGTTGGCCAGTTAAGGGCCGGGCTTTAGAAGCTCGGACTTAACTCGCGTCATGACAGCCACGCCCTTTGTCACTTTCATTTAAAAAAAAAAAAAAAATAGACTCTGATTTAGGTGAAAAGGGGCGGGCGTTAAAAGGATAACCCTAAAAACCTAAAACCCAAAACCCTAAAACCCTAACCCCTAAACCCTAAACCCAATACCCCTAAAACCCCAAAACTGTAAACCCTAACCCCAAACACTAAACCCTAAAAGCCTAAAACCAAAAAACACTAAAACCTAAACCCTAAAACAAAAAACACATAAAACCATAAACCAATAAAAGTCAACCCTAAACCCTTAACCCTAAACAATAAACCCTAAAACCCTAAAACCCTAAATCCTAAACCCTAATACCTAAACCCTAAACCCTAAAACCATAAAACCCCAAGACCCTAAAACCTAAACCCTAAAACCTTAAAACCCAAAAACCATAAAACCCTAACCTAAACCCTAAACCCTAAACCCTTAAACCATAAAATCCTAAACCCCTAAAATCCTAAAACCCTACACCCCTAAACCCTAAACACCTAAACCCTAAAACCCTAAACCCTAAACCCCTAGGCCCCTAAACCCTAAAACCTTAACCCTAAATCCTAAAACCCTAAACACTTAAAACCCTAAAACCCTAAACCCTAAACCCTAAACCCCTAAGCCCCTAAACCCTAAACCCTTAACCCTAAATCCTAAAACACTAAAACCGAAACCCTAAACCCTAAACCCAAAACCCAAAACCTAAAACCCTAAACCCCTGAACCCTAAACCGTAAACGCTAAACCCTACACCCCTAAACCCTAAAACCCTAAAAGCCATCAACCCTAAACCCCTAAACCAGAAAACCCCACCCCAAACCCTAAACCCTAAAACCGTAAACCCTAAACCCTAAAATCGTAAACCCTAAACCCCTAAAACCCTAAAAACTAAAACCCGAAAATAGAAAACCCTAAACCCTAAACCCTAAACTAAAACCGTTAAACCTAAACCCTAAACCCAAAACCCTAAATCCTAAACCCTAAACCCTAAACCCTAAAATCCAAAAACCCTAGAACCCTAAACCCTAAATCCTAAAACCCTAAACTCTAAAGCCCTAAAATCCTAAAGCCTAAACCCTAAAGCCCAAAACACCTAAAACCCTGAACCCTAAAACCATAAAACCCCAAGACAAAAACCTATACCCCAAAACACAAAACCCGTAAAACCCTGAACCCTAAAACCCTTAACCCTAAACCCTAAACTCCTAAAACCTAAACCCTAAACCCCAAAACCCTAAAACCCTAAACCTTAAACCATAAACCCTAAAACCCTAAAACCCTAAAATCCGAAAACCCTAGAGCCTTAAACCCTAAACACTAAACCCTAAAACCTGAACCTTAAATTGTAAACCCTAGACCCTAAACCTCCCAAAACCCTAAACCGTATACCCTAAAACACTAAAACCCTAAAC
>CM023542.1:50677182-50700553 GCA_013350335.1 Chimonanthus salicifolius | reverse complement strand
CTTCTAGGGTTTTAGGGGTTTAGTGTTTTTGGGGTTTAGGATTTTAGGGTTTTAGGGATTAGGGTTTTAGGTTTTTGGGTATAGGGTTTAGGGTTTTAGGGTTTAGGGTTTTAGGGGTTTAGGGTTTTAGGATTTTAGGGTTTTAGGGTTTAGGGTTTTAGGGGTTTAGGGTTTTAGGATTTTAGGGTTTTAGGGTTTAGGGTTTTAGGGGTTTAGGGTTTGGGCTTTAGGGTTTAGGGTTTAGGGTTCAGAGTTTTAGGGTTTAGGGTTTAGGGTTTTAGGGTTTTAGGGTTTTATGGATTTAGGGTTTAGGGTTTAAGGTTTTATGGTTTTTGGGTTTAGGATTTAGGGTTTAGGGTTTACAATTTCGTGTTTAGGTTTTAGGGTCTAGGGTTTAGTTTTTAGGGTTGACGGTTGTAGTGTTTAAGGGTTTTAGGGTTTTAGGGTTTAGGGTTTAGGTTTTTGGGGTTCAGGGTTTTGTATTTAGGGTTTATGGTTTAGGGTTTTAGGGTTTTAAGATTTTTACGGTTTACGGTTTAGGGTATTAGGGTTTACTGTTTATAGCTTAGGTCTTTCGCATTTAGGGTTTAGGGTTTTAGGATTTTAGGGGTTTAGGGTTTTTAGTTTAGGGTTTAGGATTTAGGGTTTAGGGTTTTACGGTTTTACGGTTTAGGGTTTTAGGATTTTAGGGTATTAGGGTTTAGGGTTTAGGGTTTTAGGGTTTTACGGTTTAGGGTTTATGGTTTTAGGGTTTAGGGTTTTTGGAGTTTAGGGTTTAGTGTTTAGTGTTTAGGGATTAGTGTTTAGGGTTTAGGACTTGGGGTTTTAGGGTTTTAGGGGATAGGGCTTTGGGTTTAGGGTTTAGGGTTTTAGTGTTTTAGGGTTTTAGGGTTTCTGGTAAGGTTTTAGGATTTAGGTTTTAGGGTCTAAGGATTTTAGGGTTTATGGTTTTACGGATTTAGGGTTTTAGGGTTTTAGGGTTTAGGGTTTTGTGTTTTAGGGTTTTAGGGTTTAGGGTTTTGGGTTTTAGGGTTTTAGGCTTTTAGGGTTTAGGGTTATGGTTGTAAGGTTTTTAAGGGTTTACAATTTAGGGTTTTAGGGATTTAGCGTTTAAGGTTTAGGTTTTTAGGGTTTTAAGGGTTTAGGGTTTCGGATTTAGATTTTCGGGTTTTAGGATTTTAGGGGTCCAGGGTTTTTAGGGGTTTAGGGTTTAAGGTTTTAGGATTTTAGGGGTTTAGGGTTTTTGGGGTTTAGGGTTTTAGAGTTTTCGGGTTTAGGGTTTTAGGTTTTTGGATATAGGGTTTAGGATTTCTGGGTTTTACGGTTTCAGGGGTTTAGGGTTGTAGGGTTTTGGGGTTCAGTGTTTAGGTTTTAGGTTTTAGGTTTTAGGGTTTAGGGTTTTAGGTTTTAGGTTTTAGGGTTTACGGTTTTAGGGTTTTAGGGTTTTAGGGTTTTTGGAGTCTAGGGTTTCTGGTTTTAGGTTTTATGGTTTAGGATTTAGGATTATAGGGTTTTAGGGTTTATAGTTTAGGGTTTTAGGGTTTTATGGTTTTTGGCTTTAGGGCTTAGGGTTTAGAGTTTATGGTTTTGGTTTAGGGTTATAGGGTTTAGGGTGTAGGGTTTATGGTTTTAGGGTTTTTGGGGTTTAGAGTTTGGGGCTTAGGGTTTAGGGTTTAGGTTTTTGGTTTTTGGTTTTAGGGTTTAGGGTTTTAGGGTTTTAGGGGTTTAGAATTTAGGGCTTAGGGTTTAGGGTTTATGTTCTAGAGTTTTAGGGTTTTAAGGCTTTAGTGTTTAAGGTTTAGGGTTTACGATTTAGGGTTTAGGGTTTTATGTTTTCAAGGTTTAGGGTATTAGGGTTTCGGGGTTTAGGGTTTTAGGATTTTATGGTTTAGGGTATAGAATTTAGGGTTTAGGGTTTAGGTTTTTGGGGTTTAGGGTTTAGGATTTAGGGTTTAGTGTTATGGATTAGAGTTTAGGGTTTGGGTTTTAGGGGTATTAGGGTTTAGGGTTTAAGGATTTTAGGCGTTAGGGTTTACGGTTTATGGTTTTAGGGTTTAGGGCAGGGTTTTAGGGTTTAGGGTTTAGGGTTAGGGTCTTAGGGGATTAGGATTTTAGGGTTTGGGGTTTTAGGGTTTTAGGATTTAAGATTTAGGGTTTTAGGGTTTAAGGTTTAGCGTTTAAGGTTTAGGGTTTAGGGTTTGTTTAGAGTTTAAGGATTAGGGTTTAGGGTTTCGGGCTTAGGGTTTAGGGCTTCAGGGTTTTAGGGATTTAGGGTTTTTGGGTTTAGGGTTTAGGGTTTTAGGGTTTACGGTTTATGGTTTTAGGGTTTAGGGGTTTTAGGGTTTTAGGGCTTAGGATTTAGGGTTTAGGGGTTTTAGGGTTTAGGCTTTAGGCTTTAGGCTTTAGGCTTTAGGGTTTAGGGTTAAGGGTTTTGCTTTTTAGGGGTTTAGGCTTTAGGGTTTTAGGCTTTAGGGTTTAGGGTTTAGGCGTTTAGGTGTTTAGGGTTTAGGGTTTAGGCGCTTAGGGGTTTAGGGTTTAGGGTTTTAGGGTATTAGGATTTTAGGGTCTTATGGTTAAGGGTTTAGGGTTTAGGGTTTAGGGTTTGGGGTTTAGGTTATAGGGTTTTTATGTTTAGGGTTTAGGATTTTAGTATTTTTGGATTTAGGATTTTGGGTTTTAGGGTTTAGGGTTTTGGGTTTATTTTTTAGGGTTTAGGGATTAGAGTTTAGGGTTTAAGGCTTCAGGATGTTAGGGTTTTAGTGTTTGGGGTTTCGGGTTTAGGGTTTTAGGTTTTAGGGTTTTACGATGTAGGGTTTACGGTTTAGGGTTTGGGGTTTTAGGGGTTAGGGTTTAGGGTTTGGGGTTTTAGGGGTTTAGGGTTTAGGGTTTAGGGTTTTCAGCTTTAGGGTTTAGGGTTTAGGCATTTATGGGTTTAGGGTTTAGGGTTTAGGCGTTTAGGGGTTTAGGGTTTAGGGTTTTAGGGTAGTAGGATTTTAAGGTTTTAGGATTTTGGGTTTAGGGTTTAGGGTTTAGGGTTTAGGGTTTATGGTTTAGGGTTTATGGTTTGGGGTTTTAGGGGTTTAGGGTTTAGGGTTTTCGGCTTTAGGGTTTAGGGTTTAGTCATTTAAGTGTTTAGGGTTTTGGCGTTAGGGGTTTATGGTTTAGGGTTTTAGTGTAGTAGGATTTTAGGGCTTTAGGGTTTTAGGGTTTGGGGTTTAGGATTTAGGGTTTAGGGTTTTAAGGGTTTAGGTTATAAGGTTTTTGGGCTTAGGGTTTAGGCTTTAGGGCTTAGGGTTTAGGGCTTCAGGGTTTTAGGGATTTAGGGTTTTTGGGTTTAGGGTTTAGGGTTTTAGGGTTTACGGTTTATGGTTTTAGGGTTTAGGGTAGGGTTCTATGTTTTTGGGTTTAGGCTTTGGGTTTTATGGTTCAGGATTTACGGTTTAGGGTTTTAAGTTTTAGGGTTTTCGGGTTTAGAGTTTAGGGGATTAGGATTTTAGGGTTTAGGGTTTTAGGGTTTAGGATTTAGGGTTTAGGGTTTTAGGGTTTCGGGCTTTAGGGTTTCGAGTTGAGGGTTTAGGGCTTTAGCGTTTAAGGCTTTAGGGTTTTTGGTTTTAGGGTTTAGGCGTTTAGGGGTTTAGGGTTTTAGGGTATTAGGGTTTTAGGGTTTTAAGGGTTTAGGGTTTAGGGGTTTTAGGGTTTAGGCTTTAGGCTTTAGGGTTTAGGGTTTTGCTTTTTAGGGGTTTAGACTTTAGGGTTTTAGGCTTTAGGGTTTAGGGTTTAGGGTTTAGGCGTTTAAGTGTTTAGGGTTTAGGGTTTAGGCGCTTAGGGGTTTAGGGTTTAGGGTTTTAGGGTATTAGGATTTTAGGGTTTTATGGTTAAGGGTTTAGGGTTTAGGGTTTAGGGTTTGGGGTTTTAGGGGTTTTGGTTATAGGGTTTTTATGTTTAGGGTTTAGGGTTTAGGATTTTAGTATTTTTGGATTTAGGATTTTGGGTTTTAGGGTTTAGGGTTTTGGGTTTATTGTTTAGGGTTTAGGGATTAGAGTTTAGGGTTTAAGGCTTCAGGGTTTTAGGGTTTTAGCGTCTTAGGGTTTTAGTGTTTGGGGTTTCGGATTTAGGGTTTTAGGTTTTAGGGCTTTACGGTGTAGGGTTTAGGGTTTAGGGTTTAGGGTTTGGAGTTTTAGGGGTTAGGGTTTAGGGTTTGGGGTTTTAGGGTTTAGGGTTTAGGGTTTTGGCTTTAGGTTTTAGGGTTTAGGCGTTTAAGGGTTTAGGGTTTAGGTTTTAGGGTTTAGGCGTTTAAGGGTTTAGGGTTTAGGGTTTAGGCGTTTAGGGGTTTAGGGTTTAGGCTTTACGGTTTTAGGGTAGTAGGATTTTAGGGTTTTAGGGTTTTGGGTTTTGGGTTTAGGGTTTATGGTTTATGGTTTTGGGTTTGGGGTTTTAGGGGTTTAGGGTTTAGGGTTTTTGGCTTTAGGGTTTAGGGTTTGGCCATTTAAATGTTTAGGGTTTAGGCATTTAGGGGTTTAGGGTTTAGGGTTTTAGGGTAGTAGGATTTTAGGGTTTAGGGTTTAGGGTTTGGGGTTTTAGGGTTTAGGGATTTAGGGTTTTGGCTTTAGGTTTTAGGGTTTAGGCGTTTAAGGGTTTAGGGTTTAGGGCTTAGGCGTTTAGGGGTTTAGGGTTTAGGCTCTACGGTTTTAGGGTAGTAGGATTTTAGGGTTTTAGGGTTTTGGGTTTTGGGTTTAGGGTTTATGGTTTATGGTTTTGGGTTTGGGGTTTTAGGGGTTTAGGGTTTAGGGTTTTTGGCTTTAGGGTTTAGGGTTTGGCCATTTAAATGTTTAGGGTTTAGGCATTTAGGGGTTTAGGGTTTAGGGTTTTAGGGTAGTAGGATTTTAGGGTTTTAGGGTTTTAGGGTTTTAGGGTTGGGGTTTAGGATTTAGGGTTTGGGGTTTTAAGGGTTTAGGTTATAGGGTTTTTGGGTTTGGGGTTTAGGCTTTAGGGTTTTAGGATTTAGGATTTAGGGTTTTAGGGTATTAGGTTTTAGGATTTAGGGTTTAGGGTTTAGGATTTAGGGTATTGGGTTTCGGGATTAGGGTTTAGGGTTTAGGGCTTAAGGGTTTTAGGGTTTCAGGGTCTTATGGTTTTACTGTTTGGGGTTTCGGGTTTAGGGTTTAGAGTTTTTGCGTTTAGGGTTTATGGTTTAGGGTTTTAGGGCTTTAGGGTTTTGGGGATTAGGATTTTAGGGTTTTAGGGTTTAGGCTTTAGGCTTTAGAGTTTATGGTTTAGGCGTTTAAGGATTTTGGGTTTAGGTTTTAGTGTATAGGCGTTTAGGAGTTTAGGGTTTAGGATTTTAGGGTATTAGGATTTTAGGGTTTTAGGATTTAGGGTTCTCGATTTTAGGGGTTTAGGGTTTAGGGTTTAGGGTTTGGGGTTTAGGGTTTAGGGATGAGGATTTAGGGTTTTAGGGTATTTGGGTTTTAGGGTTTGGGGTTTAGGGTTTAGGGTTTTAGGGTTTAGGTTTAGGGTTTGAGGTTTTAGGGTTTTAGGGGTTCAGTGTTTTTGGGTTTAGGGTTTAGGGTCTTAGGATTTTGGGTTTTAGGGTTTTAGGGTTATGGGGTTTTAAGGTTTAGGGTTTAGGGGTTTAGGGTTTTAGGGTTTTAGGGTTATGGGGTTTTAAGGTTTAGGGTTTAGGGGTTTAGGGTTTTAGAGTTTTAGGGTTTAGGGTTTTGGTTTTAGGTTTGGTTTTTAGGGTTTTATGGTTTAGGGTTTTGGGTTTATGTTGGTTTTTAGGGTTCTAGGGTTTAGGGTTTTAGGGGTTTAGTGGTTTAGGCTTTTAGGGTTTTAGGGGTTTAGGTTTTTAGGGTTTAGGGTTTAGGGTTTAGGGTTTCGGATTTTAGGGTTTTACGGGTTTAAGGGTTTAGGGTTTTCAGGTTTTAGTGGTTTAGGGTTTCAGGGGTTTTGAATTTAGGGTTTAGGTTTTAGGGTTTAGAGTTTAGGGATTAGGGCTTAGGGTTTAGGGTTTAAGGGGTCAGGGTTTAGGGTTTTTTTGGATTAGGGTTTAGGGTTTTTGGGTCTTAGGGCTTTAGGGTTTGGGGTTTAGGGTAGCGAATTTAGGGTCAATGTTTTAGGGCGAGGCTTCTCGGATTTTAGGGTTTGGGGTTTAGTGTTTTAGGGTTTTAGGGTTTAGGGTTTAGGGTTTGGGGTTTAGCGTTTTAGTGTTTAGGGTTTTAGGGTTTAGGGTTTTAAGGTTTTAGTGTTTTGTGATTTAGGGTTTTGGTGCTTTAGGCTTTTAGAGTTTATTGTTTTAGGGTTTTAGGGTTTATGGTTTTAGGGTTTGGGTTTTTGGATTTTAGGGTTTACGGTTTAGGGTTTTAAGGTTTAGTGTTTAGGATTTTAGGGTTATAGGGTTTAGGGTTTATGGGTTAGGGGTTAGTGTTTTATGGATTTACAGTTATGGCTTAGGGTTTAGGGTTTAGGTTTTTGGTTTTTTGGTTTTAGACTTTAGGATTTTGGTTTTTAGGGTTTAGTGCTAAGGGTTTTAGGGTTATAAGGTTTAGGGTTTAGGGTTTTAGGGGTTTAGTGTTTAGGTTTTAAGGTTTTTGGGTTTATGGTTTTTGGGGTTTAGGCCTTTCGGGTTTAGGGTTTAGGTTTTATGTTTTAAGGTTGACTGTTTTAGAGGTTTAGGGTTTAGGATTTAGGATGTAGGGTTTTAGGGTTTTGGGTTTAGGGTTTAGGGTATAGGGTTTAGCATTTTAGGTTTTAGGGTTTTGGGGTTTTAGGGTTTTAGGGTTTTAAGATTTAGGGTTGAGGGTTTTAGTGGTTTAGGATTTAGGTTTTAGCATTTAGGGTTTTGGGTTTAGGTTTAGGTTTAGGTTTTAGGGTTAGGGATTTAGGGTTTTTAGATTTTAGGGTTTTAGGGTTTAGTTGTAATGGCCCGGAAATTGTAAATCAATGAATATGTGAATATTATTTATTTTAAGGATGAAAATTGGGAAATTGATGGAATAAATAGTAAATGGGCCAAAATTTGGACAAAGGCCCAAGCATGGCCCAATAGACCATGGATTGGATTTAAAATCATTTAAGTGGTCAATGATGGCCAATTGGGCCAAGGGTGGTCAAATTGGGCCCAATACCCACTTGGGACCCAATGGATTAAGATAATGTAAGCCCTAAGATAAATGTGTATTTGTATGTTAGGTTAATGGAGTTTAAATAAATTTAATGGCTAATTTTAATGGTCATGTGACATGCTGGAGTGGCTCATTAATGGACCTAAATCCATGAATGAATTTTGGACAAAGAAATGTATATAATTAAGTGAAGGTTTAACTATGGGAAAGGTAGTGGCAAAACTGTAAATATTGGTCAAAATGAAGCAACCCACTAAGACATGATGTATGGGCTTAGAAATGGTTAAAACGTGGACTGATTATGTGTATGTAATAAGGTATTGGATATCGCGAGCAGTACGCGTGTCGGTAGCCGGACTATCGGACGAAAATGAAAGAGAAGAACGCGAGTCGGTATTCGGTAGGATTCCTACCTATTTGTAAGCCATGGATTAGATGCTATGTGATTGGTTTATTGGTTTATTTTTAGTAATTATATTGATTGGTTGTATGATGGGTTTTAAGGTTATGATATGTTTAAGATGGATTCTTGTGGCTATGATTAAGTATTATATGGAATATGGCTATGAATTATGTTTAAGGTTATGCATAATAAGTTAAGGTTATGTATGATATGTTAAGGTTATGAGTTATAAATATTACATAGCATAATGCATTACATCTCATGCATGGCATGGGAGGAAAAAAAAAACAAACCGGAGTCCATGCTCCGTCGGGACGACAGAGAACAGGCATGGGGATAACCTGATAGGCTATAACCGGAGTCCATGCTTCCGTCGGGACGACAGAGAACAGGCATGGGGATAACCTGATAGGCTATAACCGGAGTCCATGCTCCATCGGGGCGACCGAGAACAGGCATGGGGATACCTTGACAAGGTCTTGCCGTCAAGGGGGATATGACGTCATGATAGTAGGGGATGATGGGTGGGATTCATAACATAGGCACCCATGGCATAACATTCAATTTATAGTTTCATTATATGAAGATTTACCGGTTTTTATCGTGTTATTATCTGTATGCTGTTATTACTAATCCATGTGCTAGCACTACTCGGAGTCCTACTGGGCGTGTGGTCTAACGCCCTACTTCTACCCTAGCTGATGACGCAGGAAATGCCGGAGCAGAAGGACGGGACGGGAGCCAAGCCTAGGATCTTGGGAAGGCGGACTAATTATTTTGTTTAAGTTTATTTTGGGAAATGTATATTTGTATAGTTTAGCTTGTCGAAAATATAGTATTTTAGACTTATTGCTATGATTTGGATCTTATTGTAGACACATGACGTTATGGCTTTTTAGTAATTAAATGATGAAATCTTCCATGCTATCTAGAAAAATTGGTAGGATAGTATCTATTATCATTCTGCTTTGAATGTATTTTTTCCTCAAGCTTACTTATACGGGTGAACCATACTCCATGGACCCGTTCCACGCACCCGTAGGGTTGGCCAGTTAAGGGCTGGGCTTTAGAAGCTCGGACTTAACTCTTGTCGTGACGTCTTCGCCCTTTGTCACTTATTAAAAAAAAAAAATTTAGACTCTGATTTTCGGTGAAAAGGGGCGGGCGTTACAGTTGGTATCAGAGCGAAATCGGAAGCATGAATCTCTCGAAGTAAGATTAAGACGGTTTCACGTCTCACTGACGGATACGAATCCCAACTGACCGACTCTTCGGAGTCCGCTGCACGGGGGCCGGGTTAATTTACTTCGATTGACTCAGACGGAAGCATTCAATCTGAGAACAACGTTTGACGAAAAGGAATGATAGCAAGGGAAGAAAAAAAAATCACTTTAAGTTGGAATTATCAAACGTAGCGAAATAGGAAAATCTCCCCGATTTCCCCTAATTAAAAATAAACATTTGATAGTTAGGGAAGTTTTCCCTCAAACCAAGTGTGCATATTTGGCAACTTCCCCCCAAATGGAAAGAAAAACATTTGATACTTAGGAAATTTTCCCCCAAAAATGAAGTATACATAGTCGGTATTTATTTTTTTCCCCAAACTGAAGAAAGTATTTGATACTTAGGGAAAATTTTTCTCAAAATATATGAATACAACAATTCTATGAAGGAACTAAATCAATAAGTATTTTCGATGATTTAGGAAAATGCCTCGGAAGAGAAGAACTAGACAAAATCCACGGGTAGAAGAAGAAGTACTGCCACCGCATCAAGAGGGGGTACAGCCACCTCATCAAGTAGAGGGACAGAATAGTATAAACATACAAGGTGTACCTCCCGAGCTAAAAGACATAGTTCAGGCGGCAGTCGCTTCTGCTCTTCAACAACACTTGACCGGAAATGCAACCACCAGCGACACCAGTAAACGGAAGATGGTCAAAGACTTCCAGCAACAACGCCCTCCCTACTTCAGAGGAAAAGAAGGAGCTGTAGGAGCAGATCATTGGTTGAAGAAGATCACTCAGTTCTTGAATCTGCTTCAGATTTCTAGTCCTGCTGATAGGATCTTACTGGCTACATCTCAACTGATTGAGGATGCCGGCAATTGGTGGGAAGTGGTAGAAAAGCAGCAAGCACTGGTGCCGGAAGGGCAAAGGATTACCATGACATGGGAAGGGTTCTCAGCTACCTTTTTAGAACAATATTTTCCGAAAGAGGAAAGAGAGAGCCAGACTCAAGCCTTTATGTCATTGATACAAGGCAATATGACGGTGGCAGAGTATCACAGAGAATTTCTTAGGCTCCGTTTATGCATTCTACATGGTGGATACTGAGCACCGGAGGGCTCGTAAGTTTGAGCGGGGCCTTCGGCCGAGCATCAAGGATAGGGTGATAGTATTCAAGGAACCTACATTGGCAGGGGTGGTCAGTAGAGCCACTATAGTGGAGTGGGAATTGAATGAGATAGTACGGTTTGACAACCGCCGAGGGCAGGGTGGGCGGGGAGCATTTCAACCCAACAAGAAGTTCCGCCCGAATTTCAACAGACCCTCACCTTCTACTGGATCTACAGGGGGCTTTCGTCCCAATCAGCCCTCCCGTCAGCATCAGTCACCCAGGCCCCACGGGGTGGGAGCACTTGCTATCAGTGTGGCCAACAGGGCCACTTCAAGAGGGAATGTCCACAGCTCAGCAGACCCTCTAACTTCAGGGGTTATTCCCGCCCTCCAGCTAAACCAGCTCAGTCGCGAGGAGGCAGAGCATATAACCCGAAGGGGCGGGCGACAGACCCTACAGGATCGAGACAGCTCTTTGCCATAACTCCTCCAGCAGTGGCGGATCACTCGGTGATTCAAGGTATGGCCGTAGTTGGTAGTTCCTATGCTGTGGCATTGTTTGATTTGTATCCCCTGTTGGAGACACATCTTTGGGGCTCATATGCACGGCACTGAACACTGAACTCGCTGGATTCAGATTCGAGTTCAACTATTTAGTAATCGATATGGCTGAGTACGATGTTATATTTGGCATGGACTGGTTGGCTACGTATCAGGCCCATATTGATTGCCATCTTCGTAGGGTGATATTTTGGTCACCCGAAGGAAAGCGGTATATAGTGCTCGCTGACAGACAAGGCATTCCTAGAAGGCTGCAGGAAGAATTGAACCACCTTGTCTTGAACAACATTAGATTAGACAGAGCACTAGGGGCTGAACTTCCGGCGGTAGTAGCAGATTATGCCGAGATATTCCCAACAGAGCTCCCTGGTTTACCACCCAAGAGGGAGTTAGACTTTGAGATCAAGTTGTATCCCAGCACTGCTCCAGTATCATTGCCTCATTACCGGATGGCACCGGCTGAGATGACTGAGTTGAAGAAGCAGATTGATGAACTGCTCAGACTGGGTTTTATTCAGAACAGCACATCCGCATGGGGAGCTCCTGTATTATTTGTGAAGAAGAAGGACGGTACCCTTCGGATGTGTGTAGACTACAGGAAGTTGAACCAGCTGACTGACAGGAACAAATATGCCCTACCCAGGATTGACGATCTGTATGATCAACTTAGGGGTTCCTCTCACTTCTCCAAGATTGATCTGATGTCTGGATATCATCAAATCCGGGTTAGAGAGGAGGACATAGAGAAGACAGCCTTCAGGACACGGTATGGTCTATATGAATATGTAGTCATGCCATTTGGACTTACAAATGCACCGGCTATGTTCATGGACCTGATGAATAGGATATTCCGTCCTTACTTGGATCAGTTTGTGATCGTATTTATTGACGACATCCTGATCTATTCCAAAAGTCAGGAGGAACATGCCGAACACCTGTGGATAGTCCTGGACACCTTGAAGAAGAACCAGTTGTATGCCAAAGCCAGCAAGTGTGAGTTCTGGATATCTAAGGTTAACTTCTTGGGACATGTTATATCGGAGGAAGGTATAGCCGTGGACCCGGCTAAGGTAGTGGCAGTGAAGGAGTGGAAAGTGCCGACAAATGTGACTGAGATCCGCAGTTTTCTAGGATTGGCCGGTTACTACAGGAAATTCATCATGGACTTCTCCAAGATTGCAGCTCCACTTACCCGACTCACTCAGAAAGGAGTCAAATTTGAGTGGTCGGATCTGTGCAACCGGAGATTTGAGGAGCTGAAGGAGAAGCTTACAACCGCTCTCATTCTGATTTTGCCGGAAAAAGGCAGAAATTATGAGGTATACTGTGATGCCTCAGGAAAGGGACTGGGGTGTACACTCAATCAAGGAAATCGTGCAGTGGCGTATGGATAGGACAGTTGAAAATCCATGAACGCCACTATCCCACACATGATCTGGAGCTAGCAGTTTTCGCTCTCAAAAGCTGGAGACACTACCTATATGGTAAGAAATTTGAGGTGTTTTCCGACCACAAAAGTCTGAAATATTTATTTGATCAGAAGGAACTCAACATGAGACAACGCCGATGGATGGAATATCTGGCAGATTATGACTTTGCACTCCGATATCATCCTAGCAAGGCGAATAAAGTGGCGGATGCCCTCAGTCGTATGTCACACGCGACAGTAGCTAGCTTGATTAGGACGGAAAATGGGAGGTATTGAATACCATCAGAGAGTTCAAACTATACCTCAATAATCACGGGACCATATATAGTCTGATTATACGATCTAACATGGTCTCCGAGATTGAACAGGAACAATGGACAGATCCAGAGGTGGAGGAGATATGGGCTAAGATGTCTACCAGTGAGGTTGTACCGGAGTGGGAGCTACGACCAGGACAGGGTCTTGTGTTCCGAGGCAGGACATATGTGCCTAAGCACTCCCGAAGAGAGTTGTTGATTGAAGCACACCAAACCAAGCTCTCTATCCATCCGGGTGAACCATTCTCCGTGGACCAGTTCCACGCACCCGTAGGGTTGGCCAGTTAAGGGCCGGGCTTTAGAAGCTCGGACTTAACTCGAGTCGTGACATCCGCGCCCTTTGTCACTTATTAAAAAAAAAAATTAGACTCTGATTTTCGGTGAAAAGGGGCGGGCATTACATTAGTATTTTTGGTTTTCCAGTTTTAGGGTTTTAGGAGTTTAGCGGTTTAGGGTTTCGGTTTTCGGGTTTAGCGCTTGGGGTTTTAGGGTTTTATGCTTTAGGGATTCAGGTTTTGGGTTTTAGGGTTTAGGGTTTTAGGATTTTAGGGTTTAGGGTTTAAGGGTTTTAGGGTATAGGGTTTAGGGTTTAGGGTTTTAGGGTTTTAGGGTTTTACGGTCTAGAGTTTTAGGGGTTTAGAGTTTAGGGTTTTAGGGTTTAGGATTTAGGGTTTTAGTTTTTAGGGGTTTAGGGTTTAGGATTAAGGGTTTTATGGTTTTAGTGTTTAGGGTTTTTGGGTTTTTGGGTTTTTGGGTTTTTGGGACTTAGGGTTTAGGGTTTTTGGGTTTATAGTTTTAGGCTTTTAAGGTTTACGTTCTAGGGTTTAGGGTTTAGGTTTAGGGTTTTAGCTTTTTCGGGTTTAGGGTTGACGGTTTAGCGTTTATGGTTTAGGGTTTAGGTTTTAGGATTCACGGTTTTAGGGTTTTAGGGTTTTAGGGTTTTAGGGTCTTAGGGGTTTAAGGTTTAGGGGTTTTAGGGTTTAGGTTTTGAGGGTTTAAGGGTTTTTGGGTTTTAATGTTTAGTGTATTAGGTTTAAGGGTTTTAGGGTTCAAGGTTTAGGTTTTGGGTTTTAGGGTTTAGGGTTTAGGGTTTATGGTTTTAGGTTTTAGTGTTTAAGGTTTTTGGGTTTTAATGTTTAGGTTGTAGGATTTTAGGGTTTTAGGGTTTAAGGTTTAGGGTTTAGGGTTTTAGAGTTTTTTGGTTTTAGGGGTTTAGAGCCTAGGGCTTACGATTTAGGGTTTAGGCTTTTGGTTTTAGGGTTTTAGGGTTTAGGGTTTGGGGTTTAGGGTTTTAAGTTTGTAGGGTTTAGGGTTAAGGGTTTTAGGATTTAGGATTTAGGGGTATAGGTTTTAGGATTTTGGGGTTTAGGTTTTACAGTTTTAGGGTTTTAGAGGTTTAGTGTTTTAGGGTTTAGGGTTTAGGGTTGAGGGTTTTAGATGTTTAGTGTTTTAGGGTTTAGGTTTTAGGGTTTTAGGATTTAGGGTTTAGGTTTTAGGGTTTTAGGGCTTAGGATTTAGGGTTTAGTGTTTAAGGTTTAGGGTTTTAGGATTTTGTGTTTAGGTTTTTGGCTTTTAGGATGAGGGGTTTAGGGTTTTAAGGTTTTAGGGTTTAGGATTTAAGGCTTAGGGTTTAGGATTTAGTGTTTAGGGTTTAGGGTTTTAGGGTTTAGCATTTTAGGGTTTAGTGTTTTAAGTTTTAGGGTGTTACAATTTAGGGTTAAGGGTTTTTTGGTTTTAGGGTCTTTGGGTTTAGGATTTAGGGTTTCAAGGTTTTATGTTGTAGGGGTTTAGGGTTTTAGGGTTTAGGATTTAGGCTTTTAGGGTTTTAGGATTTTAGGATTTTAGGGTATAGAGTTTTGGGTTTTAGCAGTTTAGGCTTTTAGGGTTTATTGGTTTAGGGTTTTAGGGTTTTTAGATTTATGGTTTTAGGGTTTTTGGGTTTTAGGGTTTAGGGTTTAGGGTTTTAGGGTTTTAAGGTTTAGTCTTTAGGATTTTAGGGTTTAGGATTTATGGTTTAGGGTTTAGTGTTTCATGGGTTTAGAGTTTAGGGCTCAAGGTTTAGGGTTTAGGTTTTTGATTTTTTGATTTTAGGCTATAGGATTTTGGGTTTTAGGGTTTAGTGTTGAGGATTTTGGAGTTTAGGGTTTAGTGTTTAAGTTTTAGGGTTTTAGGGGTTTAGTGTTTAGTTTTAGGGTTTCGGGTTTAGGGTTTTACAATTTTAGGGTTTAGGGTTATGGTTTTTAGGGTTTACGGTTTGGGGGTTTAGCTTTTAGGTTTAGGGTTTTAGGGGTTTAGGGTTTTAGGGTTTAGGGTTTAGGGTTTTTGGATTTTAGGGTTTAGAGTTTACGGTTTTAGGTAGGGTTTAGGGTTTTAGTGTTTTAGGGGTTTAGGGTTTAGGATTTATGATTTAGGGTTTTGGGTTTTAGGGGTTTATGGTTTTTGGGGTTTAGGGCTTTAGGGTCTTAGGGTTTAAGGTTTTAGGATTTAGGGTTTAGGGTTTAGGGTTTTACGGTTTTAGGGTTTAGGGTTTTACGGTTTAGGGTTTTAGAATTTAGGGTTTTAGGGTTTAGGATTTTAGGGCTTTAGGGTTTCAGGTTTTGAGGCTTAGGGTTTTAGGGTTTTAAGATTTAGGGTTTTAGGGCTTTAGGGCTTTAGGGTTTTAGGGCTTTAGGATTAAGAATTTAGGGTTTAGGGTTTTAGGGATTAGGGTTTTAGGTTTTAGGGTTTAGGGTTTAGGGTTTGGGGTTTAGGATTTTGGATTTAAGGTTTTAGGATTTTTGGGTTTAAGATTTAGGGTTTTAGGGATTTTGGGTTTTAGGGTTTACGGTTTAGGGTTTTAGGATTTTAGTGTTTTAGGGTTTTAGCGGTTTAGCCTTTTAGGGTTTATTGTTTTAGGGTTTTAGGGTTTTTGGGTTTATGGTTTTTGGGTTTTTGGATTTTAGGTTTTAGGGTTTAGGGTTTTAGGGTTTTAGGGTTTAGTGTTTAGGATTTTAGGGTTTTAGGGTTTAGGATTTATGGTTTAGAGTTTAATGTTCTATGGGTTTAGAGTTTAGGGCTTAGGGTTTAGGGTTTGGGTTTTTGGTTTTTTGGGTTTAGGGTTTTGGGTTTAGGGTTTAGTGTTGAGGATTTTAGAGTTTAGTGTTTTAGGGTTTTAGGGTTTAGGGTTTAGGTTTTGGTTTTAGGGTTGACGGTGTTTGATTTTTAGGGTTTTAGGGGTTTAGGGTTTACGATTTATGGTGTAGGGTTTAAGATTTAGGGTACAGGGTTTAGGTTTTAGGATTTTTGGGTTTAGGGTTTAGGTTTTATGTTTTAGGGTTGACGGTTTTTGGTTTTTAGGGCTTTAGGGTTTTAGGGGTTTAGGGTTTACGATTTATGGTGTAGGGTTTAAGATTTAGGGTATAGGGTTTAGGGATTTAGGGTTAAGGGTTTTAGTGTTTAGGGTAAAGGGTAAAAGGTTTTAGGGTTTTAGGGTTTAGGGTTTATGGTTTAGAGTTTTTGGGTTTTTGCGATTTAGGGTTTATGTTTTTATATTTTAGGATTTAGGGTTCTAGGGTTTTACGTTTTAGGGTTTTAGGGTTTAGGGGTTTAGGGTTTAGGGTTTTTCGGGTTTTAGGGTTTTAGTGTCTAGGGTATATGGTTTAGGGTTTTAGGGTTTCAGGGTTTAGGGTTTTTGGGATTTAGGGTTTCAGGGTTTACGGTTTAGGGTCTAGGGTTTAGGGTTTAGGGTTTAGGTTTTAGGGTTGACGGTTTTAGGATTTTAGGGTTTTCGGGTTGACGGTTTAGGGTTTAAGGTTTTAAGGTTCACGGTTTTAGGGTTTTAGGGTCTTAGGGGTTCAGGGTTTAGGGTTTTAGGGTTTAGGTTTTAAGGGATTTAAGGGTTTTAGGGTTTATGGTTTAGGGTTTAGGGTTTAGGGTTTGGGGTTTAGGTTTTAGGGTTTAGGGTTTAGGGTTTAGTGTTTATGATTTTAGGACTTTAGGGTTTTAGGGTTTGAGGGTTTAGGATTTAGGGTTTAGGGTTTTAAGCTTTAGGGTTTTAGCTTTTAGAGTTTTAGGGTTCAAGGTTTAGGTTTTAGGTTTTAGGGTTTAGGTTTTAGGGTTTAGGTTTAGGGTTTAGGGTTTAGGGTTTAGGGTTTTAGGCGTTTAGGGTTTTAGGGTTTTAGGGTTTAGTATGTAGGGTTTTAGGGTTTAGGATTTTAGGGGTTAAGTGTTTAGGTTTTAGGGTTTAGAGTTTTAGGGGTTAAGTGTTTAGGTTTTAGGGTTTAGGGTTTTAGGGGTTTAGTGTTTAGGTTTTAGGGTTTCAGGGTTTAGGTTTTATGATTTAGGGTTGACGGTTTTAGGGTTTTACGGTTTTAGGGTTTTAGGGGTTTAAGGGTTTTAGGGGTTTACGATTTCTGGTGTAGGGTTTTAGGGGTTTAGTGTTTAAGATTTAGGGTATAGGGTTTAGGGTTTTTGGGTTTAGGGTTTTAGTGTTTAGGGTACAGGGTTTAGGGTTTTGGGGTTTTAGGGTTTAGGGTTTATGGTTTAGGATTTTTGGGGTTTTGGGATTTAGGGTTTACGGTTTTAGGGTTTTAGTGTTTTAGGGTTTTAGGGTTTAGGGTTTAGGGTTTAGGGTATAGGGTTTAGGGTTTAGGATGTAGGGTTTTAGGGTTTTTGGTTTTACGGTTTTAGGGTTTTAGGGTTTTTGAGATTTAGGGTTTAGGGTTTTAGGGTTTTAGGGTTTACTGTAATACTCTGATCCAGATTATGCGTAGATTAGCTTAATAATCTTGTTTGACTTGTTAATCTCGGAGATTACGATTAGAGCTTTGTGGAAAGCCCAAGTGTGGCCCAATCCGAGCTCGTGAGCTCAGTGATCCAGCTCGTCCAGCTGGAGGGGCATTTTGGTAATTTACCGCTTTCAATTATTATTTTATAAATTTTGTTGTTATGTGATTATTATTGGATGATAATATTCTCCTTAATGAAGGATTTGTATTTCTGATTTTAAAATAATTTTATTTTCAGAAAATGGTATTTTAAATTCGCCCGTCAAAACTCCGAAAGAGAGTATTAATTATTTTAAATGGTTTTGAAAATGAGATAATTTTGGAAACTAGTATTTTGTATTAGACCATTTTAAGAGTGGTCTAGTTATTGTTTGACACCCTATAATGAGGTCTCTAAATTGTTTATTTTAACATTTGTTTAATTAAGTAAATAGTGTTAAATTTTGGTTTATATTTGAATCAATGGTTTTTAGTGAGAATTAAAATCCAAAATTTTTATGGTAATCAAGATTTTCAAAACCCAACCTATCTGTAAGGTTGGATTAAGTTTTTGAGTTTTCAAAATCTTATATTTAGTCTTAAATCGGCTTTTAATAAAACTAGGACTTATTTGCAAAATTGGTAAAAAACTAGAGGACTCATCTGCAACCACTGTAGCGGACGTAAGCCGTACCTGCATGCAAATGCATGCAGTGGCTCAACGGCCACTTCTCCCGGCCAGTTTCTCTACAAATGGAACCCTTCCTCAGCTGATTCAACTCCCACCAAAGCTCATCTCTTCTCCCTCTCAGTCTCTCTGTCTCAGTTACCTGAAAACCAGCCCAGCCGAACCTCTGTTCTTCTCTGTTTTTCCAGCCGTAAGCCTTAGAGAGAAAATTTTCAAAGACCGGATTTCTTAGCCCAGGAGCCTCAGTGAAGGTAACCACTGTGTTCCTCTTTCAATTCTAGGTGGTTTAGAATCAAGAAAAATCGATTTTGATTTAGTGTGGAATGTGTAAAACCATTTCAAAGTTTCAGGAAAAACCCGGTTTTTAATGTACCAGTGAAGGTTCCAGTGATAAAATCGGATGGCCTAGTGAGCTTCAAAGCTCCAAACCCTTCCCTATGGAAAGAGGACTCCCAGAGTCCATCGGACCAGCTAGATGTGAAAACCGAGTCCGGGAAACCCTCTATTTCCGGATTCGTATTTCACTGTTTGTCTACCGTCACTGTCTGTTGTTACAGACAGTGGAGGAAGACGACTCTTGGACGGTCCGAACCCTTCGGACGGTCCGAGAGCTAACCCTCGGACGTTTCAAGCTTCACCCGAAGCCCAGTTACGTCCGAGGCCAACCTGACCCTTTCGGACGATCTGAGCAGATCTCGAAAGGACCGAACCCACTCGGACTTTTCGAGCCCTAACCTCCGACGTTCTGAGGCTTACAGACCCACCGAGACCTGCTTTCGGATTTTAATCGGTTCGGATGGACTTCGGAAGGTCCGAGACCCGATCTTCTGACGATCTGTAGTCAGACCCAAGATCCGACGTTAGTGACTAGCTTAGGTGTGGTTCGGATGATCCGAAGCCACAGTACCTGGTTCCGAGGCTTGTTCCGAGGGACCTAGTTTTTAAATGTAAACCTCGGTTGATTATATGTTTGATGCATGTGATGTGATGTTAGTACCCCTTTTTATTTTTGTTAATTAAAATTGTACTAACCCTTTTCTCTTATTATTATAGTGTAAATACTATTTTATTCACTTCCAGGCCGACCCTATTGGTTGAACATTGAGTGATCTCACTTTCAGGCCGACGTTATATTTGTCGGGCACTGAGTGACCTCGAGGCCTAACTCAAAATATCAGATCTGGTCCTATCCAGAAGACAACCGAGAAGTGACCCGAGGATCTAGACCTAACTCAATAAGTCAATCTGGTCAATGCCCAAAAGACAATATGAGTTTTGGGCTGAGCAACTTATTATTCTATCTTGTGGATTATTATAATTTAAAAAAGGATAAAAACCAAGTAGGAGACTCAATTCCATGTACCTTGGATATTTTTGGGAAAACAAGTATGGTTTTGAAAATAAAACTTGTATGTGTATGAATGCTATGTATATTGATTATGCACTTGTTTGTTGTTTGAACAAAGACCGCGAAACCACACATATACGGTGAGGGAACTTGACTTTGCAGTAGATGTAACCAGGTTTTGTTATTTAAGATGGATTCTGGATCAATGAGTGGTTTCAAGTTGATGAACCCACTCATGTGCTTAGATATGATGCACTATGGTAAGAGTGCTTGTGATGGTGGTGAATATTATGATATTGATCATATGAGATGTGATATTGCTTCCACGTACCTTTTACTATGGAACCATCGCCGAGCTGAGGTGTCGGTTACGTATACTGGACCAGGTGGGTCTATAGTGACTGGCAAGGTGTGTTAGTACCGATTTAAGGTGCATACCGGAGATGTACTTGTAAGGATGTATTTTGACCGTGTCGGGACTTAATACTATTGGTGTCAGGATAGTATCTAGGGGTTGCGGTGGATGACAGCAGTATTGGAAAAGAAATGATGAATTATGGGACTGATGATGATATTATGCTTATTTGCTATCAAGCATGAGATATTATTGCAACTGTTGATTATTATGCTAACCTGTTGTTGACTTTAAAACTGCACTGTTATATTTCTTTTACTGGGCTAGCTAGCTCACCCCACTCACCTTTCAGGAGATGAACCCGAGGAAGAGAACCCTCTTTTTTAAGCTTAGGGTGGATAAGCTGCGGCGGTATTTTGGGATTCCCACTGAGGGGAATACCCTCATCTTTGCTTTCTGGTTATTGGAACCATTTGTTTTTGTTAAGTACCGGGTGTGGTACTTAATTTGTATTAATGTGATGTACTAGACTACTGCGTTTCTTTAGTGACTCTGATATGATGTTGAAATGAAAAATTCAATGGTTGGAATTTTGTGATCATAGTATGTGTATGGATGATGTGTTGCTGTTGTGTTTTGTTGGTATCAGACTTATGATATATGTTTGAGTCCACATGTCGGGATCATGTGTGACCTTTGGGCCTAACTGTTGATCCGGCCCAGTTAGAATGCTTGAGTTAGTTTAATTTCAAAAAAAAAAAAAAAAAACCAGTCGCTTTCCAGGCCCACCCTTCGAGTTGGGGCGTGGCAGCTTGGTATCAGAGCGTAGGCTCAAACTCTAGGACTGTGATGGGTTACAACCTAGTTAGACTTGTTTTTGCCTTAGTACTGCAATTGTTTTTGACATTCTCCTGTTTTGTGGTACATATATGTCAAGCAATGTCGAGTACCCTGAGTTCAGGGGGACCCCTAGCGACCCAATCGACCTGGGTTCTTCGGATTCCAGTGTCCCAAACTTCGCTAATGAAGTTGCACCAGAAGAGGAAGTAGAAGTAGCTTCGCCCGAGTATCACGTTGGGGCAAATCCAGAAGAAGAAGAGGGAGATATCCCAATTTTAGAGGAGTCAGTAGGGGAGAATGGCTCGCCCGAATATACTCCGGCTACTCCGCCCTTGGATGAGTATTCGGAATATATATGCGAACTCTGCAACCAGGAGGGGCACAACTGTACCTATTGCCCCTATCCCATCGATGTCATTTGCCCTGTTTGCGGACTTCGCGGGCATGGGAATGCAAGGACTAATTGTTCTTATGTTGGAGGGCGAGGGATTATACCCTGTTTGACCTGCGGAGTGTTCGGGCATAAGTCAGCGACTTGTCCGGACAACTTCTTTTATTTTGGTGATGAGGAAGGATCTTCTTCGGAAGATTAGGTTAGAGTGTGTTGGGGGGCATCGGGGAGATTTGTTTTGTAGGGGTTGAGTTGTTTTGTTGTTTTGAAGGGTTTTCATACCCTACCAACCCTTGTACTTGTAATGCAAATTGAATGATTTCTCATGAATCTTTGCAAACTTATGTGATTTGTCTTAAAATCTCTTAAAATGGTTAATGATATTTACAAGTGTAAATAACAGATGTCAGGACCCAACGCAAACAAAACCAATTACCGTGGGAGGAGGACAGGTCTTCCACCCCGTGACCTACCCAATGAGACCATTCGAGCGGCGGTTGAAGCATTTCAGCAGGTAGTTGAAACCATGCGACGTCCACCATCCGAACGCCAGAGGAGAGAGCCACCTCGGCTCTCAAGGAGTTCAAGCGTCTGAGCCCGACAAGTTTTTCGGGGACAAAAGACCCTAGTGCTGCAAGGAACTGGCTGACTCAAATTAGCCGGATCCTTAACACCTTGGTTATCGCCGATGACTTGCGAGTGACCTTGGCCGCGTACCAGCTTGAAGGAAGCGCCTACGAGTGGTGGGAAGCGAAGAACTTGGTTCGTAACCACGAGCCAATGTCATGGGAGGAGTTCTCTGCAGCCTTTCTGGCCTGTTACTTTCCGAAGACCGTGCAGGAGGAGAGGAAGAGAGAGTTCCTCAACATCCAACAAGGTTCAGACTCTGTGCACAGTATGCCATGCGCTTCATCGACTTGATGCAGTTCGTGCCTTGGATCGCAACGAACGAGGAGGAGAAGGTCCAGCACTTTGAGAATGGACTCCGACCGTTTCTGCAGCGGCAAGTGGCCAGCCTGGTGTTCAAAACTTAGGAGGAGATCATCGAGCGAGCTTCAAAGGTGGAAGAGGTAGACTCCATCAACCGGAGTACTGACGGCTCCCAGAAACCTTCTTCCAACAAGAAGGCCAAGTTTAACTAGCAGAAGCCACCCATCAGGAAGAGCCAGCCTAGCGCAGGGCAGCCGAGTCGGTCTGACTCCCTGCAGTTTGTGTGCTACACCTGCAGCCAGCCTAGGCATACGTCAAAGTTTTGCCTCGCAGGAAAGGAAAAGGTGTGTCATCACTGCAAGAAGATCGGGCACCTCCTTAGAGAATGCCCTTATCTTGGTAAAGTGGCACCTTTGCAAAGCGCAGGAGTTTCTTTTTCTGTGGCGCATCCGTCTGTCAATCGAGGTTCTCAATAGACCTCCAAAGGCTCAGTGGCACCAAGGAATGGACCACCTCGTAACGGTCAGGGGAGAGGACAAGGACGTCCTCAGGGGAGAGTCTACACGATTGGGACTCAGAAGGAAGAGTTGATGGATAATACGGTGATGAAAGGTACCCTTAATCTTTTCAGTTTTTGGACTCGAGTGCTTGTTGATACCGGTGCTTCGTATTCCTTTATTTCTCGAACTTGTTATGTTAGATTGGGTTTGAAACCGGTAGAAGTAGTTAATCCACTAATGATAGTATCACCCTTGGGTAAGAAGGCTTTGGTGAACCAGGAGTGTACATCTTGTGTTTTGAAGATTAGCGAAGTAGAGTTGTCCTATGATTTTCTTGTGTTGGAAATGACGAACTTTGACATCATTCTTGGAATGGATTGGTTGTCAGTTTTTGAGGTCTTGATAGACTGCTCTCATAGGAGAATTCGTGGGTTCTCCTCAACCGGTAAGAGGTTTATGGAGAAGTTAGTACCCTGTGAAAAGATGAGAGTCACTTTCTCTGGCCTTAGAGCATATCCCAGTAGTGTGGTGGCAAGCATGGGTTGGGAAGATGTAGGTGGTGTAGGGTCTGTTGTTCCTCGGGTGGTGTGTGAGTTTATGGATGTGTTTCCTGACCAGTTGGTTGGGCTACCTCCAAGCAGAGACATAGAGTTTGTTATAGATCTATAGCCAGGAACATCTCCAATTTCCATGGCACCTTATCGGATGGTGCTGGCAGAACAGAGAGAGCTAGCTACGTAGGTAGATGAGCTTTTTAGACTTGGTTTTATCCGTTAGAGCAACTCGTCATGGGGCGCACCTGCTCTCTTTGTGAAAAAGAAGGATGGATCGATGAGGATGTGTATAGATTACCGGCGGCTTAACCAGGTAACTATTAAGAATAAGTATCTGTTGCCTAGAATAGACAACCTCTTTGATCTTTTGAAAGGATCGAGATGCTTTTCGAAAATCGATTTGAGGTCGGGTTACCATCAGTTGCGGATTCGAGAGGAAGACATTCCAAAGACTGCTTTCCGGACCCAGTATGGTTTGTACGAGTTTGTGGTGATGCCTTTCGGTTTGACGAACGCTCTAGCCATGTTTATGGACTTGATGAATCGCATGTTTCGACCGTATCTGCGGGAGTTCGTGATAGTCTTCATCGACGATATCTTGATCTTTTCGTCATTAGAGGAGGAGCACGAGCGTCATCTACGGATTGTTCTTCAAACTCTTCAAGAGCATCAATTGTTCGCTAAGCTGAGCAAGTGTGAGTTTTGATTGACTCAAGTGCAGTTTTTAAGGCATGTGGTGTCTCCAGGAGGGATCTCTATAGATCTAGCGAAGATGGAAACAGTAAAGACTTGCGAAAGTCCCGAGAACGTGTTCGAGATCCGGAGCTTTTTGGGATTAGCGGAATAT
>CM023542.1:50638162-50677082 GCA_013350335.1 Chimonanthus salicifolius | reverse complement strand
TTTGGATGACTATATAACTACTTGATCAATTTACGTTGTGGTTTGTTGTGTTTTTTTTTTTTCATAGTTCTAAACTTGTGGTTTATTGGACGGGAAGTAGTTATCCTGCTCTATTGTACCCGTTATCTATTTTTTGTGACTTTCTGAGGTTTTTCAAAAATAACGTGCCCGTAGTGGGACGGGGTTACAGTTGGTATCAGAGCACGGTTCAACTCTCGAACTGTGCATGGGTTAGAGATGGACGAGATGACAACTAGAGATTAGGTTCATCCCTTGTGTGGTAGGGTAGATGGAACCGGGTTCTTGGGTAACGCGTAGATATTCTAGGTATGTGTGATGTACCTAGTACGCCTCCCTTGAGATAGTATGTTTGAGATATGTACTATTTTGGATTTCCGCATGTTAAGGTGTCTGACCTTCAGTATCTTTATGAAACAGATAATGTCGAGATACAAAACATGTTCGAATGGGGGAGGCCGTGGCAACGGCGATGCTGGTACGACTAGGGTTTCTCCAGCAGGGGTGGGACCAGTGGTCCAGGATGGACTGGACAGTTTGGCAGAGACGTCAGCTTTGAAACCCAGACCTGCGTGGAGCCCATCAATTAGGGACAGCTGATGGAGATGTTGACTGGGATGGAGACCAACTTTGAGAGAGCCATGGAGAGGACGATGGAGAGGACTGTACAGACCTTATTGGAGCGGCAGGCAGCACTTCCGCCTTCAACTCCACCTCCACCTCCACTTGGCGAGGTCTACCGCGAGACTAGGGAGATGGTTGCACTGAGGGAGTTTAAGCGCCATTACCCCCGTGTGTTCAGAGAAGGACCTGACCCAATTGCAGCAGAGGATTGGATTGATGAAACCGGTAATCTCTTAGATACGCTGGCCGTCAGGGGGGAGACCTACGGGTGACCTTTGCCACACATCACCTCACGGGAGAGGCAGCCCGTTGGTGGACCCAAGAGCCCCTCCGAGCCACAGCCTTGAGGGATTGGGAAATCTTTCTTCAAGTGTTTCTGGCTAAGTATTTTCCATCAGCAGTCACGGAAGCTAAGAGAATTGAGTTCGCCAACCTAATACAAGGTGATGACACAGTTATTCAATATGAGGCCAAGTTCTCTGAGTTGTGCCTCTTCGCGCCAGAGATGATTGCGACTGATCTGTTGAAAGCACGCCGTTTTGAGCAAGGCCTACACCCAGTAGTCGCCCATGTGGTGGTTACTGCGAGGAGCACTACGTATACTGAAGTGGTGCAGAGGGCAATCTTGGCAAAGAGCACCGCCCTTCGGAGCAGCAAGATGGTTTATCAGCCAACATCGATTTTTACCCACCTTAGCAGGTTCAGACTGTGCCAGTGTCAGGTGGACAGCCTATGCAGTATGTGTGCTTCCACTGTCAGCAGGCGAGCCACACCAGGAAGGACTGTCCTCAGCTTCAGGGACAAGTTCAGGGCCAGGCTCAGGGCCTTCAGTGCTACACTTGTGGTGGGGCAGGACATTTCGCCGAAGACTATCCTTAGGGCAGAGGTCAGGCCGTGGCGGTGGTACCCCAGCGAGCGATCATGCCAGCCCCCACTCATGTGCAGGTGACGCCCGGCGCCCCTATGGGCTGGGGTGCAACACCTCCTCAGAGAGGCAGAGGTTGTGGCAGACCTGGATCAGTGACCCGTGGCAGAGCTTACACTCCAGCGGTCGAGACCCCCATAGGGGATGTGGGTTTCCCCGTTGTGTTCCGGCGGTCAAGGTGCCTGCCCTTTTGTTTGGTTCCTTCGGGCGTGGTCGAGGTGGTTTCCAACACGACTCTTGTGGGTGAGGCAGTTGTGTATTCTTTAGTCTCCCGATGATACTGGCAGGGAGACTGTCGTTCGTTGGAGGACCTGATGTGGACTATGGAGATGATTTCTTGGATTTGGTTAATGGAATATCGGTTAATAGAGTAGTTGAGTATCGTAGGCATGGATGTTTTATTCACTTGTGATATTTACTGTCCCTTTCATATGTGATCTATAACTACCTTGTTAATATGTGATATGTTCTTTCGCTAGGCTGTTTTGCTCACTCCTTACCTTTCAGGTGCCCCGATCACGGAGGGGCCAGGCGGGACCCTTGAGCAAGTACCTGGAGAGGAGTAGCAGAGAGTAGGAGTTTATATTTATGTTGTGTTCAAAGGTTGAGAAACTTTAGTTAAATGGACTCAATCACATGGTTGTTTGCATGACTGCATAACTACTTGATTAGTTTACATTGTGGTTTGTTGTGTTTTTTTTTTCCTATTTCTAAACTTGTGGTTTGTTGGACGGGAAGTAGTTATCCTGCTCTATTTTACCCGTCATCTATCTTTTGTGACTTTCTGAGGTTTCTCGAAAATAACGCGCCCGTAGCGGTTCGGGACGTTGCACTAAACCCCTAAAACCCGAAATCCTAAACCCTAAAATCCTAAAACCCTAAACCCTAAAATCCTAAAGCCCTAAAACGCTAAACCATAAAAGCTTAAACCCTAAACACTAAACCCAAAAACCTAAACCCTTAAACCCTAAACCCGAAAAGCTTAAACCCTAAACCCCAAACACTAAATCCTAAACCCTAAACCCAAAAACCCTAAACCCTAAAACCCTAAACCCTAAATCCGAAACCCTGAAACCCTAAAACCCTAAAACCCTAAACCCTAAAATCCTAAACCCCTAAAACCCTAAACCCTAAAACCCTAAAACCTTGAACCCTAAAACCTAAACCCTAAAACCCAGAACCCTAAACCCAAAAAGCCTAAAACCCTAAATCCTAAACCTTAAAAACCAAAAACCTTAAAACCCTAAACCCTAAACCATAAACCTTACAACCCTAAAACCTTACAACCCTAAACCCTAAGGCCTAAAACCCTAAAACCATAAGCCCTAAACCTAAACCCTGAACCCTAAACCCTAAAACCATAATCCTAAACCCTAAACCCTAAAACCCTAAACCCTAAAACCCTAAATCCTAAACCCTAAAACCCTAAAACTCTAAACCCTAAAACCCTAAACCCCTAAAACCCTAAACCCTAAAACCTTAAAACCTTGAACCCTAAACGCTAAATCCTATACCCTAACTCTAAACCCTAAACACCCTAAAACCCATAACCGTAAACCCAAAAAGCCTAAGACCCAAAAACCGTAAACCCTAAACCTTAAAACCGTAAAACCCTAAAAATCTAATCCCTAAACCCTAAACCCTAAACCCCCCTAAAACCCTTAAACCCTAAATCCCTTAAACCTTGAAGCCTTAAACCCTGAACCCTAAACCCTAATCCCTAAACCCCAAAACCTAAACCTTAAACCCCAAACCCTAAACCCCTAAAACCATAAATCTGAAACTCTAAAACCCTAAAACCTATACCCTAAATCCTAATTCCCTAAACGCTAAAACCCTAAATCCTAAACCCTAAATCCTAAATCCTAAACCCGAAACCCTAAAACCCTTAAACCGTAAACCCAAAAACCCTACCCTAAACAATAAAACCCTACAACTCTAAGCTGTTAAACCTTAAACCCTAAAACCCAAAAACTCTAAACCCTAAATCCAAACCCTAAACCCTAAACCCTAAACCAAAAAATCCAAAACCCTAAACCCTAAACCCAAAAACCCTAAAAGCAAAACCCTAAACCCTAAACCCTAAGCCCAAAACTCTAAACCCTAAAACCATAAAACCCTATGTACCATAAACCCTAAACCCTAAACCCTAAAACCATATGCCCCTCAACCCTAAATCCTAAACCCTAGACCCTAAACCCAAAATCCTAAAACCCTAAAACCCCGAAAACCCTAAAACCTAAACCTAACCCTAAACGCCAAAACCCTGAAACCCTAAGACCTAAGCCCTAAAACCCTAAAACCCTAAAACCCTAAACCCAAAAACACTAAACCCTAATACCCTAAACCCTAAATCCAAAAACCATAAAGCCCTTTACCCTAAACCCTAAAATCTTAAAATCCTAAAACCCTAAATCCTAAACCCTAAACACTAAACACTAAAGCCCTAAACCCTACATCCCTAAAATCCTACACCCTAAACGTTAAAACCAAACACCCTAAACCCTAAACCCTAAACCCCTAAACCCTAAAACCTAAACCCTAGACCCTAAAATCCTAAAACCCCAAAACCCTAAACCCTAAAACATAAACGCGAGACCATAAACCCTAAAACCCTAAACCCTAAACCTTAAATCGTTAACAATAAACCCCTAAAACCCTAAACCTAAACCCAAAACCCTAAACCCTAAAACCCTAAAACCCTATACCCGAAATCCCAAAACCCTAAACCCTAAAACCCTGTAACTGTTAAACCCTAAACCCCATACCCTAAAACCTTAAACCCTTAAAACCCTAAACCTAAACCCAAAACACTAAACCCTAAAACCCTATACCCCTAAACACTTAAACCCCTACACCCTAAACCCAAAACCCTAAGCCCTAAAACCTAAAACCTTAAAACCCAGAAATCCAATACTATGGAACCCTAAACCCTAAACCATAAACCATAAAACCCTGAACCCTAAATCGTAAAGCCAAAACCCCTAAAACCCTAAAACCGCCAACCCTAAAACCCTAATACCTAAACCCTAAAACACTAAACCCCTAAAACCCTAAACCCTAAAACAACAAAAACTAAACACTAAACACTAAACCCTAAGCCCTAAACCCTAAAACCCTAAAATCCTAAACCCTAAACCTCAAAACCCTAAACCCTAAAACCGTAATACTTGAAACCCTAAGGCCCTAAACCCTAAACCCTAAAACCGTCAACCCTAAAACATAAAACCCTAAACCCCTAAAACCCTAAAACCCTATACCCTAAACCCTAGACCCTAAACCCTAAACCCTAAACACTAAACCCTAAAAGCCTAAAATCCTAAACTGTAAACCCTGAAACCTAAACACTGAAACCCTAAAGCCGCAAAACCCTAAATCCTAAACACTAAACCCTAAAACCCTAAACCCTAAACCCCTAAAACCCTAAAACCTTGAACCCTAAACCTCAAACCCTAAACCCTAAACACTAAAACCAGAAACCCTAAATCCAAAACCCTAACACCTTGGAACCCTAAACCCTAAAATCCTAAACCCCTAAAACCCTAAACCCTAAAACCATAAACCCTTGAACCCTAAACCCTACACCCAAAACACCTAAACCCTAAACCCTAAAACCCATAACCCTAAACCCAAAAAGCCTAAAACCCTAAATCCTAAACCTTAAAAACCTAAAACCCTAAAACCATAAACCCTAAAACCCTAAAATCCAAAATCCCTAATTCCCTAAAACCCTAAACCCCTAAAACCCTAAACCCTAAAACCAAGAACTTTGAACCCTAAACCCTATAAACTAACTCCAAACCCTAAACACCTAAACGCGAAACCCTAAAACCCATAACCCTAATCTAATAACCCTGAACCCTGAATCCTAAAGCTAAAACCCCTAAAACCCTAAAACACTAAACCCCTAAAACCCTAAACCCAAAATCCTAAACCCTGTAACTAAAAAACTAAACACTAAACCCGAAACCCTAAGCCCTAAACCCTAAAACCCCAAAATCCTAAACCCTAAACCTTAAAACCCTAAACCCTAAAACTGCAAAATCGTGAAACCGTAAGGCCCTAAACCCTAAACCCTAAAACCGTCAACCCTAAAACATAAAACACTAAACACCTAAAACCCTATACCCTAACCCCTAAACCCTAAACCCAAAACACTAAAACCTAAAAGGCTAAAATCCTAAACCGTAAATCTAAAATCATAGCACCCAAAATCCTAAACCCTAAAACCCTAAACCATAAACCCTAAACCCTAGACCCTAAAACTCAAAACCCTAAATCCAAAACCCTAAAACCATAAAATCCTAAACCCTAAAATCCTAAACCCCTAAAACCCTAAATCCTAAAACCCTAAAACCTTGAAAACTAAACCAAAACCGTACACCCTAAACACCTAAACCCTTAAATCCATAATCCTAAACCCAAAAAGCCTAAACCCTAAAGCCTAAAACCCTAAAACCCTAAACCCAAAACACAAAACCTTAAAACCCTAAAACCCTAAACCCTAAACCCTAAACCCTAAAACCCTAAATCCCTAAGCCCTAAACCTAAGCCCTAAACCCTAAACCCTAAAACCTAAATCCTAAACCCTAAAACCCTAAAACCTTAATCCCTAAAACCCTAAACCCTAAAACCCTAAACCCTAAAGCCCAAAATCCCTAAACCCTAAAACCCTAAACCCCTAAAACACTAAACCCTAAACCCCTAAAACACTAAACCCTAAAATCCTAAAACCTTGAACCCTAAACCCTAAACCCTATACCCTAACTCTAAACCCAAACACCTAAACCCGAAACCATAAAACCGATAACCCTAAACCCAAAAGGCCTAAGACCCAAAAACCATAAACCCAAAACTGTAAAACCTTAAAACCTTAAAACCCTAAAGCCCAAAACCCGAAACCCTAAACCCTAAACCCTAAACCCCAAAACCCTAAAACCCTAAACCCTAAAACCCCAAACCCTAAACCCTAAAACCCCAAACTCCTAAAACCTAAACAGTAAAACATGAACCCTAGACCCCTAAAACCCTAGACCCCTAAAACCCGAAATCCATAAAGCCTTAAAACCCTAAACCCAAAAACCCTAACACCTTAAAACCCTTAACCCAAAAGGCCTAAAACCCTAAAACCCTAAACCCTAAATCTTAAAACCATAAAACCCTAAAACCCTAAACCCTAAACCCTAAACCCAAAACCTAAAACCCTAAAACTCTAAAACCCAGAAACCCTAAACCCTAAACCCCAAACCCGTATCACTAAACCCTAAAACCTAAACTCTAAACCCTAAACCCATATCCCTAAACCCTAAACCGCAAACTGTAAACCCCTAAAACCCTAAAACCCCAAACCCTAAACCCTAAAACCCTAAAGTCCTAAAACCTAAACAATAACCCCTGAACCCAAGACCCCTAAAACCCTAGACCCCTGAAACCCGAAATCCATAAAACCCTAAAACCCTAACACCCTAAACCCTAAACCATAAAACCCTAAACCCTAAAACCCTAAAACCCTAACACCCTAAAACCCTGATCCCTAAACCATAAAACCCTAAACCCTTAAAACCCTAAAGCCTAAACCCTAAAACCCTAAAACATAATCCCTAAACGCTAAAATCCTAAACCCTAAACCCTAAACCCAAACCCTAAAACCCTAAAATCCTAAAACTCTCAAGCCCTGAATCCCAAAACCCTAAACCCTAAACCCTAAACTCGTAAATCCTAATCCATAAACCCTAAAACCCTACACCGCTAAACCCTAAACCCTAAAGCCTAAACCCTACACCCTAAACCCTAAAACCCTAAAACCCTAAACCCCTAAACCCTAAACCCTAAAACCCTTAACCCTAAACCCTAAAACCTAAAATCCTAAAATTATAAAACCTTAAAGCCTAAACCCTAAACATAAAACCTAAACCATAAACCCGAAGCCCTAAACTCTAAACCCCTAAAACCCAAAAACCCTAAACCCAAAACCCTAAACCACCCAAAAACCCTAAAACCCAAAATCCTAAACTTTAAACCTTAAAAACCATGAAACCCTATACCCTAAAACCGTAAAACCTAAACCCTAATCCCTAAACCCGAAACCATCCAAAAACCCTAAAACCCAAATCCTAAACTTTAAACCTTAAAACCCATGAAACCCTACACCCTAAAACCGTAAAACCTAAATCTTAAACCCTAAACCCTAAACCCTAAAACCTAAACCCTAAACCCTAAACCCTAAAACCCTAAACCCTAAAACCCATAACCTTAGCCCAAAAATACTAAAAGCCTAAACCCTAAACCTTAAAACCCTAAAACCCTAAACCCTAAACTCTAAAACCCTAAAACCCTAAACCCTAAACCCCAACCCTAAAAACCTAAAACCCTAAAACCCTGAAGCTCTAAACCCTAAACCTTAAATGCATATCCCTAAACCCTAAAACCTAAACCCTAAACCCTAAGCCCTTAAAACCCTAAAACCTTGAAGCCCTAAACCCTAAAACACCAAACCCTAAAACCTAAACAATATACCCTGAACCCTAAACCCCGAAAACCCTTGACCCCTAAAACCCGAAATCCATAAAACCCTAAAACCCTAACACCATAACACCTGAAGCCCCAAATCCTAAAACCCTAGAACCCTAAAACCAAATCCCTAAACCCTAAAACCCTAAACCCAAAACCGTAAACCCAAACCCTAAAACCCTAAAATCCTAAAACTCTAAAACCCTGAGCCCAAAACCCGAAATGCTAAACCCTAAACCCTTAAGCCCTAAACCTAAACCCTAAACCCTAAACCCTAAACCCCTAAAACCTAAAAACCCTAAAACCCTATACCCTAAACCCTAGACCCTAAACCCTAAACCCTAAACACTAAAACCTAAAAGCCTAAAATCCTAAACCGTAAATCTAAAATCGTAAAACCCTAAATCCTAAACCCTAAAAGCCTAAACCCTACACCCTAAACCCAAAACCCTAAAACCCAAAAACCCTAAACCCCTAAACCCTAAACCCTAAAACCCTTAACCCTAAACCCTAAAACCCTAAAATCCTAAAATTCTAAAACCTTAAAGCCTAAACCCTAAACCAAAAACCTAAACCATAAACCCGAAGCCCTAAACTCTAAACCCCTAAAACCCAAAAACCTTAAACCCAAAACCCTAAACTACCCAAAAACCCTAAAACCCAAAATCCTAAACTTTAAACCTTAAAACCCATGAAACCCTACACCCTAAAACCGTAAAACCTAAATCTTAAACCCTAAACCCTAACCCTAAACCCTAAACACCAAAACCCGAAACCCTAAAACCCATAACCTAGCCCAAAAATCCTAAAATCCAAAAACCCTAAACCCTAAACCTTAAAACCCTAAAACCCTAAAACCCTAAACCCTAAACTCTAAAACCCTAAAACCCTAAACCCTAAACCCCAACCCTAAAAACCTAAAACCCTAAAACCCTAAAGCTCTAAACCCTCAACCTTAAATGCATATCCCTAAACCCTAAAACCTAAACCCTAAACCCTAAGCCCTTAAAACCCTAAAACCTTGAAGCCCTAAACCCTAAAACACCAAACCCTAAAACCTAAACAATATACCCTGAACCCTAAACCCTTAAAACCCTTGACCCCTAAAACCCGAAATCCATAAAACCCTAAAACCCTAAACCCTAAACCCTAAACACTAAAACCTAAAAGCCTAAAATCCTAAACCGTAAATCTAAAATCGTAAAACCCTAAAACCCTAAACCCTAAACCCTAAACCCTAAAACCCGAAACCCTAAATGCAGAACCCTAAAACCATAAAATCCTAAACCCTAAAATCCTAAACCCCTAAAACCTTAAACCCTAAAACCCTAAAACCTTGAACCTTAAACCTAAACCGTACACCCTAAACACCTAAACCCTAAACCCTAAACCCTTAAACCCATAATCCTAAACACAAAAGGCTAAAACCCTAAATCCTAAACCTTAAAACCTAAAACCCTAAAACCCTAAATCCTAAACCCTAAACCTTAAAACCCTAAAACCCTAAACCTGCACCCTAAACAATAAAACCCTAAATCCCTAAACCCTAAACCTAAGCCCTAAACCCTAAACCCTAAACCCTAAAATCCTAAATCCTAAACCCTAAAACCGTAAACCCTAAAACCCTAAACCATAAAACCCTAAAACCCAAAATCCCTAAACCCTAAAACCCTAAACCCCTAAAACACTAAACCCTAAAACCCTAAACCCCTAAAACACTAAACCCTAAAATCGTAAAACCTTGAACCCTAAACCCTAAACCCTCTACCCTAACTCTAAACCCTAAACACCTAAACCCGAAACCCTAAAACCCATAACCCTAAACCCAAAAAGCCTAAGACCCAAAAACCCCAAACCCAAAATCTTAAAACCGTAAAACCCTAAAAATCTGACCCCTAAACCCTAAACACTAAACCCTAAACCCTAAAACCCTAACACCCTAAAAGCCAAAACCCCCCTAAAACCCTAAAACCCTTAAACCCTGAAACCCTAAACCCCGAACCCTAAACCTTGATCCCTAAACCCCAAAACCTAGACCGTAAACCCCAAACCCTAAACCCCTAAAACCCTAAATCCGAAACCCTAAAACCCTAAAACCTAAACCCTAAAGCCCTAAATCCGAAACCCTAAAACCCTAAAATACTAAACCATAAAACACTAAATCCCTAAAGCTGTAAACCCTAAACCCTAAAACCAAAAACAAAAACACTAAACCCTAAACCCCAAGCGTTAAACCCTAAAACCCAAAAATCCAAAACCCCAAACATTAAAACCCTAAACAGTAAACTCTAAACCGTAAAACAGTAAAACCTTAAAACCCTAAAGCCCAAAACCCAAAACCCTAAACCCTAAAACCCTAAAACCCCAAACCCTAAACCCTAAAACCCTAAACTCCTAAAACGTAAACAACAAAACCTGAACCCTAAACCCCTAAAACCCTAGACCTCTAAAACTCGAAATCCATAAAACCCTAAAACCCTAAACCCTAACACCTTAAACTCTTAATCCAAAAGGCCTAAAACCCTAAACCCTAAACCTTAAAACCATAAAACCCTAAAACCCTAAACCCTAAGTCCTAAACTCTAAAACCCTAAAACCCTAAACCCTAAACCCAAAACCTAAAACCATAAAACTCTAAAACCCTAAAGCCCTAAACCATAAGCCCATAACCCTAAACCCATATCACTAAACCCTAAACCCTAAACCCTAAACCCTAACCCCTAAAACCCTAAAACCCTAAACCCTAAACCCTAAAATCCTAGACTCCTAAAATCTAAACAATAAACCCTAAACGCAAGACCCCTAAAACCTGAAATCCATAAAACCCTAAAACCCTAAACCGTAAAAACCTAACACCCTTAACCCTAAACCGTAAAACCCTAAACCCTAAAACCCTAACACCCTAAAACCCTGATCCCTAAACCGTAAAACCCTAAACCCTTAAAACCCTAAAACCCTAAAGCCTAAACCCGAAAACCCTAAAACATAATCCCTAAACCCTAAAACCCTAAACCCTAAACCCAAACCCTAAAACCCTAAAATCCTAAAACTCTCAAACCCTAAATCCCAAAACCCTAAACCCTAAACCCTAAACCTTAAATCCTAAACCCTAAAATCCTAAACTCCTAAAACCTAAACAATAAACCCTGAACCCAAGACCCCTAAAACCTGAAATCCATAAAACCCTAAAACCCTAAACCCTAAAACTCTAACACCCTAAAACCCTGATCCCTAAACCGTCAAACCCTAAACCCTTAAAATCCTAAAACCCTAAAGCCTAAACCCTAAAACCCTAAAACATAATCCCTATACCCTAAAACCCTAAATCCTAAACCCTAAACCCAAACCCTAAAATCCTAAAACTCTCAAACCCTGAATCCCAAAACCCTAAACCCTAAACCCTAAACCTTAAATCCTAAACCCTAATACCCTAAACTCCTAAAACCTAAACAATAAACCCTGAACCCAAGACCCCTAAAACCTGAAATCCATAAAACCCTAAAACCCTAAACCCTAAAACCCTAACACCCTAAACCGTAAAACCCTAAACCCTAACACCTAAAACCCTGATCCCTAAACTGTAAAACCCTAAACCCTTAAAACCCTAAAACCCTAAAGCCTAAAGCCTAAAACCCTAAAACATAATCCCTAAACCCTAAAACCCTAAACCCTAAACCCAAACCCTAAAATCCTAAAACTCTCAAACCCTGAATCCCAAAGCCCTAAACCCTAAACCCCTAAACCCTAATCCATAACCCCTAAAAACCTAAACCCCTAACCCCTAAAGCCTAAACCCTAAAACCCTACACCCCTAAACCCTAAAGCCTAAAACCCTACAACCCTAAACCCTAAACCCTAAAGCCTAAACCATACACCCTAAACCCTAAAACCCAAAAACCCTAAACCCCTATACCTTAAACCCTAAAACCCTTAACCCTAAACCCTAAAACCCTAAAATCCTAAAATTCTAAAACCTTAAACCCTAAACCCTAAACCAAAAACCTAAACCATAAACCAGAAGCCCGAAACTCTAAACCCCTAAAACCCAAAAACCCTAAACCTAAACCCTAAACCACCCAAAAACCCTAAAAGCCAAACTCCTAAACTTTAAACCTTAAAACCCATGAAACCCTACACCCTAAAATCGTAAAACCTAAACCCGAAACCCTAAACCCTAAACCCTAAACACCGAAACCCTAAACCCAAAAACCCATAACCTTAACCCCAAAAGCCTAAACGCCTAAACCCTAAACCTTAAAACCCTAAAACCCTAAAACCCTAAAACCCTAAACCCTAAATTCTAAAACCCTAAAACCCTAAACCCCAAACCCTAAAACCCTGAAGCTCTAAACCCTATACCCTAAACCCTAAACCCTAAACCTTAAATGCATATCCCTAAACCCTAAAACCTAAACGCTAAACCCTAAACCCTTAAAACCCTAAAACCTTAAAGCCCTAAACCCTAAAACACCAAACCCTAAAACCTAAACAATATACCCTGAACCCTAAATCCCTAAAACCCGAAATCCATAAAACCCTAAAACCCTAAACCCTAAAACCCTAACACCATAACACCTGAAGCCCTAAATCCTAAAACCCTAGAACCCTAAACCCAAATCCCTAAACCCTAAAACCATAAACCCCAAACCGTAAACCCAAACCCTAAAACCCTAAAATCTTAAAACTCTAAAACCCTGAGCCCAAAACCCTAAATGCTAAACCCTAAACCCCTAAGCCCTAAACCTAAACCCTAAACCCTAAAACCATAAACCCTAAACCTAAACCGTAAAACCTAAAACCCCAAACCCTAAAACTGTAAATCCTAAACCCTAAAACCGTAAACACTAAAACCCTTAACGCTAAAACCCTAAATCCAAAGCCTTAAAACCCTAAAACCCTAAACCCCTAAACCCTAAATCCTAAAACCCAAAAACCTTGAACCATAAACCCTAAACCCTATACCCTAACTCTAAACCCTAAACGCCTAAACCCGAAACGCTACAACCCATAACCCTAAACCCAAAAAGCCTAAGACCCAAAAACTGTAAACCCTAAACCTTAAAACTGTAAAACCCTAAAAAGCTAAACCCTAAACCCTAAACCATAATCCCTAAACCCCAAAACCTAAACCTTAAACCCAAACCCTAAACACCTAAAACCCAAAATCCGAAACCCTAAAACCCTAAAACTTTACCCTAAACCCTACAACCCTAAACCTAAACCCCTAAAACCCTAAAACCCTTAAACCCTGAAGGCCTAAACCCTGAACCCTAAACCCTAATCCCTAAACCCCAAAACCTAAACCTTAAACCCCAATGCTAAACACCTAAAACCAAAAATCCGAAACCCTAAAACCCTAAAACTTTACCCTAAACCCTACAACCCTAAACCTAAACCCCTAAAATCCGATACCCCAAACCCTAAACCACCCGAAAACCTGAAAACCCTACCCTAAACACTAAAACCCTAAAACCCTAAACCGTAAACCTAAACCCTAAAACCCAACAACTCTAAACCCTAAACCCTAAACCCTAAACCCTAAACCCTAAACCCAAAAACCCTAAAACCAAAAACCTAAACCCTAAATCCTAAGCCCAAAACTCTAAACCCCTAAAACCATAAAACCCTATATACCCTAAACCCTAAACCCTAAAACCCTTAAACCCCTAAACCCTAAATCCTAAACCCTAAACCCTAAAATCTGAAACCCTAAAACCATAAAATCTTAACCCCTAAAATGCTAAACCCCAAAAACCGTAAACCCTAAAATCCTAAAACCTTGAACCCTAAACCCTAAACCCTACACCCTAAACACCTAAACCCTAAACCCTAAAACCCGTAACCCCAAACCCAAAAAGCCTAAAACCCTAAATCCTAAACCTTAAAAACCTAAAACCCTAAGATCCTAAACCCTAAACCCTAAACCTTAAAACCCTTAGACCCTAAACCCTAAGCCCAAAACCCTAAAACCCTAAATCCTTAAACCTTAAACCTAAGCACTAAACCCTAAACCCTAAAACCCTAAACCCTAAACCCCTAAATCCAAAACCCTAAAACCCTAAAACCCAAAATCCCTAAACCCTAAAACCTTAAACCCCTAAAACCCGTAACCCTAAAACCCTAAAACCCTGAACACTAAACCCTAAACCCTATAAGCTAACTCTAAACCCTAAAACCTAAACCCGAAGACCTAAAATCCATAACCCCAAAAAGCCTAAGACCCAAAAAGCCTAAATCCAAAACCTTAAAACTGTAAAACCCTAAAAATCTAAACCTTTAACCTAATACCCTAAAACCCTAAAACCCTAAAACCCTATACCCTAAACCACTAAAACCCTAAACCCTAAAACCCTAAACCCTTGAACCCTAAACCCTAAACCCTAACTCTAAACCCAAAACACCTAAACCCTAAAACCCTAAACCCTAAACCCCTAAACCCTAAACCCTAAAATCCTAAAACCTTAAACCCTAAACCCTAAAATCCTAAAACCAAATACATAAACCCTAAAATCCTAAAACCAAATACCTAAACCATAAACCCGAAAACCCAAAACCCTAAACCCTAACACCCTAAAAGCCTAAATTCCTAAACTTTAAGCCTAAAACCCTAAAACCCTAAACCGTAAACCCTAAACACTGAAACCCTAAACCCTAAAACCCATAACCCTTAACCCTAAAACCCTAAACCCTAAAACCCTAAAACCCAAAACCCTAAACCCTAAACGCTAAAACCTGAAGCCCTAAACCGTAAACTCTAAGCCCTCAACCCTAAACCCTAAAACCTAAACCCTAAACCCTAAACCCTAAATCCTAAACCCCTAAAACCTTAAGACCCTAAACCCTAAAACACCAAACCCTAAACCCTAAAACCCTCAAACCCTAAAACCCTAGACCCCTAAAACCCGAAATCCATAAAACCCTGAAACTCTAAGCCCTAAAACCCTAAAACCCGAAGCCATAAACCCTAAAACCCTAAAACCCTCAAACCCTAAAACCCTAGACCCCTAAAACCCGAAATCCATAAAACCCTGAAACTCTAAGCCCTAAAACCCTAAAACCCGAAGCCCTAAACCCTAAAACCCTAAACCCTTAAACCATAAAACCCTAAACCCTAAACCCTAAAACCCTAAACCCTAAACCCTAAAGTCTTAAACCCTAAACCCTAAACGCAAACCCTAAAATCCTAAAACTCTAAAACCCTGAAGCCCAAACCCTAAACCCTAAACCCTACACCCTAAAATCCTAAAACTCTAAAACCCAGAAACCCAAAACCCTAACCCAAAACCCTAAACCCCTAAACCCTAATCCATAAACGCTAAAACCTAAACCCTAATACCCTAAAACCCAACAACCCTAAACCCTAAACCCTAAAGCCTAAACCCAAAACCCTAAAACCCTACAACCCTAAACCCTAAAACACTAAACCCTAAACCGTAAACCACTAAACCCCTAAAACCTTAAACACTAAACCCTAAACCCCGAAACCTTAAAAGCCTGTAACCCTTTACCCCTAAACCCCTAAGCCCTAAACCCTAAACCCTTAACCTTAAACCCAAAAACCCAAAAACCTTAAATCCTAAACCCTAAACCCGAAAATCCTGGAAGGAAAAACCTAAACATTAAAACCTAAGCCCTAAACACTAAACCCCTAAAACCCTAAATCCCTAAACCCTAAACCCTAAACCCTAAACCCTAAAGTCTAAAACCGTAAGACCCTAAAATCCTAACCTTTAAACCTTAAAACCCTAAAAGCCTAAACCGTAAACCGTAAACCCTAAAACCCTAAAACCCAAAATCATAAACCCTAAACCCTAAACCCTAAAACCCTAAAACATTAAAACACAAACTCTAAACCCTAAACCCTAAACCCTAAACCCTAAACCCTAAAACCCTAAACTCTTGAAACCCGAAATCCATAAAACCCTAAGCCCTAAAGTCCTAAGTCGTAAGCCCTAAAACCCAAAAACCCTAAAACTCTAAAACCTAAATCCTAAACGCTAAAACCCTAATACCTAAACCCTAAAACACTAAACCCCTAAAACCCTAAACCCTAAACCCTAAACCCTAAAACTAAAAACCTAAACACCAAACCCTAAACCCCAAGCCCTAAACCCTAAAACCCTAAAACCCAAAAATCCAAAACCCCAAACCTTAAAACCCTAAACCCTAAACTCTAAACCCCAAAACCATAAAACCTTAAAACCTAAAACCCAAAACCTTAAACTCTAAACTCAAAAACCCTAAAGCCCTAAACCCTAAATCCTGAAACCTAAACCCGTAAACCCAATAACCCTAAAACCGTCAACCCTAAAACCCTATACCCTAAACCCTAAACCCTAAACCCTAAACATTAAACCCTAAAACCCTAAAATCCTAAACCCTAAACATTAAAACCCTAACCCTAAACCCAAAATCCTAAATCCAAAACCCTAAATACTAAACCCTAAAACCCTAAACCCTAAATCCTAAACCCTAAAAGCCTAAAACCTTAAAACACTTGTAACACCCCGGATTTTCAAGTAATCAATGTATATGAAATTTGGCCATTTAAATTGTGAATTATTGGATATGGACCTTAGATGAGTAAGTTGTTAGGTCAATTGCCCAATTAAGACCCAACGGATATTGGATAAGGTCCAATTGAAATTAAATGGGTAAGATGTATTTAATTGGGTCAAGGTTGTTATTTGGGCCAAAATGCTCAATTGGGACCCAATGGGTCATGGTTGACTTGGTTGACCACCAAGTGAGTTCAAGCCTAAATAATTTGGGCTGAATTGAGTTAGAATGGAATCAAGTGATTGACTTGATTCTAAGTGAGTTAAGTGAGTTGAGTTTAAAAGAATTAAAATTGAGTTATGGTGACTTGAGGGGAAGTTAATGGGATTTTCATATAAAGTGAGTTGGGTGATAAAATGGAGAGTGACATCTCAAAAGGTCAAACCTAAGGTGTCCACACATTGGACATGGGAGTTTCATCTCATGGATGAAACCCCCAATTGGATCATTAATGGAGGTGGGAGTTTCATCTCATGGACGAAACCCCCAATTGGATCATTAATGGAGGTGGGAGTTTCATCTCATGGATTAAACCCCCAAATGGAGAATTAAATGGAAGGAGGACGGTTTTGGAGTTGTTACACAATTCAAACAAGGCTACACCGTTGGAACCTTGGAGTTTCATCTCATGGATGAAACCCCCAAGTGGAACACTAAGGAGGGAGGTAAATGAGAATGGGAGTTACACAAAGGGCTTTACCAAAGGCATCACCCTTGGCCGACCACCCTCATTGGAACAAAACAAGTTTGGTTTTCATCTCACTCTCTCCCTCTCCCGCTTGGCTGTTTCTGTCCCTCAAACCCTCTCTTGGCCAACCATTCTCAAGACAAAAGACTTAGAGCTTCATCTCAAGGTTCTCTCCCTATCACTCAATGCAGAACTCTCTCTCTCTTTCAAGCTCTCACTCTCGGCCAAAGGATTAAGAAGGAAGGAGGAAGAGGCTAAGGAAGGAAAGGATCGGAAGAACAAGTCAGAGAGAAGAAAAACCGGAGGAGTCAAGGAACCGATAGTTATTTTGATATATTTTTAATAAGGAAATATGGTCAAGGAATATGGTTCGGCCATTGCATGGCCAAACCCTAGTCATGTTATGGCTAAGGACCTTTCATATGAACAAAAAGGGGTAGATGAGGTAAGCTATGATGTGTGGCCGAACCCCATCAAAGGTTATGATCATGGTGATTGGATTTAAAAGAAAAATTAATGGATGAATGTCGTGTTTTAATGGAAAGGATAAACCATAGGGTTCGGCCATGTGGAATGGCCGAACCCCATGGAAGGACATTGTTTATATTTTTAATGGATTTGAAAGATGGAAATCATAGAAGTATGCTTATGATTTTAAAAGGTTTTAAAGGGTTTAGATGGATGTATGAATGGGAACCGTCAAATGATGTAATCTTGGTTGTATGATTTTTATAGAAAGTAAAGAACCATAGGATTCGGCCATGTTGCATGGCCGAACCCCATGGAAGTGTGTTGGTAATGGTTATGGGTTTTTGGAAGGATGAAAAACATGGAAGGTTAGTGATGTTTTAAAAGGTTTAAAATGGAAGTTATGTTGATGGACTTTGGGATAAAAATGATGAACCTAAATGTATGGTTAAACCCCATGGAGGGACCTTGGTTTATGCACCTAAGGAGGGTAAGTGATTCAAGGGAGAAATTGGATTTAGACATCATAGGGTTCGGCCATGGTGTATGGCCAAACCCCATGAACCATTTTGTGGATCAAAATATGGACTTAGGTATGCTTAAATGAATGAAATGTTAGCCATTGATAGAATAATGGCAATGTTGTAAATAAGTAAAAATAATGGACCATGGGTTCGGCCATGGTGTATGGCCGAACCCCATGGGGAATGTTTGTTCGACTTAGGGTCTTATGTATGATTAGATTAATGAATTAAAGGTGATATGACCTTAGACTTAATTTAAAAGATCAAAGGATTAAAGGAAGGGCACAAATTCAAGTGGGTGATGTTCGGCCATGTTGTATGGCCGAACTCCACTAAGGTCGGTTTATGAATTTATGTCTAGATTGGAAATCAAATGGGACTTTAGTTTGACTTGTTGATATGTAACAAGGTGACGGGACCTCACAAGTGGTATACAATCGTGAATGGTTTTCGGACGAGAACGCAAGGTCATACTAGTTGTCATTGGTAGGATTCTACCTCTTTGAAACCATGGGTTATGTAATATGGTTTATTTTCTTATTTTGATGATTTATGTTGTAAAAATGTTATGTTTCAAATATGAGGTTTTGATGCTATGATTATACTATTACATAGCATGTGGACATATACATCTCATGCATGGCATGAGAGGGATGTTGGTAACCGGAGGCTACACTCCGTCGGGGCGTCCGTAAGGCATTCGTAGAAAGACCTTGATGTGCTTTATCCATCAAGAAGAATCCGGAGAACACACTCCGTTGGGGCGTCCATAAGGCAACTGTGGGGATACCGTGATGAGGAGAATTCCATCAAGAGGTTACATGTATTTGTGATGGGTGGGACTCATTGCATTTGACACCATGGCATGGTATAGTTTTTATATGGTTTTGATAATATGTTATTATATATGATTTGTACTAACCATGTGTTAACCCTATTTGGAGTACCTACTGAGCGCGTTGTCTAACGCCCTACTTCTACCCTAGTGGATGACACAGGAAATGAAGGGAATGATGAGCGTGAACGGTGCCAAGCATAGGAGCTTGGATGTGTTGTTTTTATTTATTTAAAGTTACTCATAGACTATGTAATTTGAGTAGCTATCATTTGGGCATGTAATAACTTAGATATTTTGCTATGGTTTGAATGTTTTATTTGGATAATTAAATTATGATAATAATGGTTAAGCGATGAACTACTTGGCTATCTAAAAATGGAATAGAATTAGGTTCTATTATAATCCGCAGTCATGTTTTATTCCACATGTTAATATAAGTACGTGTGAACCATATTTGTGGACTTAGTCCATGCACACGTATGGTTGGCCAGTTAAGGGTCGGGCTTTAGAAGTTCGGACATAGGTCGCGTTGTGACGTCCCGCTCTCGCACACTTTTCTATTTATAAAAAAAATAAAAAAATAGACTCTGATTTTCGGAAAGCGAGTGAAAAAGGGCGGGGCGTTACAACACTAAACCCCAAAACCCTAAATCCTAAACCCTAAAAGCCTAAATCCCTAAATCCCTAAACCATAAAATCGTAAACCCCTAAAACCCTAAACCCTAAAAACCTAAAACATTAAACCCCAAACCCTGAGCCCTAAACCCCAAACCTTAAACACTAAACTCCTAAACCCTAAACCCTTAACCCTAAACCCTAAAACCCTAAAATCCTAAACCTTAAACCCTAAACCCGAAAATACTAAAACCAAAAACTTAAACCATAAACCCGAAGCCCTAAACTCTAAACCCCTAAAACCCTAAAACCCTAAACCCTAAACCCTAAAACCCTAAAACCCTAAAATCTAAAACTTTAAACCTTAAAACCCTAAAACCCTAAACACCGAAACACTAAACCCAAAAACCCATAATTGTTGCCCAAAAAGCGTAAAACCCTAAAACCCTAAACCCTAAGCCCTAAACCCAAAATCCCTAAAACCCTAAACCCTAAACCCTAAACCCTAAAACCCTGAAGCCCTAAACTCTAAACCCTAAACCCTAAACCCATATCCTGTCAATCCTAAAACCTAAACCCTAAACCCTAAACCCTAAACCCCTAAAACCCTAAACCCTAAAACCCCAAACCCTAAACCCTAAAATCCTAAAATCCTAAAACCTAAACAATAAACCCTGAACCCTAAAACCCTAAAATCCTAAAACCTAAACAATAAACCCTGAACCCTAAACCCCTAAAACCCTAGACCCCTAAAACCCGAAATCCATAAAACCATAAAACCCTAAACCCTAAAGCCTTGACACCCTAAAACCCTAATCCCTAAATAGTAAAACCCTAAACCCTTAAAACCCAAAAACCCTAAACCCTAAACCTTAAAACCCTAAAACATAATCCCTAAACCCTAAAACCCTAAACGCTAAACCCTAAACCCAAACCCTAAAACCCTAAAATCCTAAAACTCTCAAACCCTGAAGCCCAAAACCCTAAACCCTAAACCTCAATCCATAAACCCTAAAACCTAAACTCTAGACCCTAAAACCCGACACCCCTAAATCCTAAACCCTAAAGCCCAAACCCTACACCTAAACCCTAAACCCTATAACCCCAAAAGCTTAAACCCTAAAGCCTTAATCGTAAACACTAAAACCATAGAACCCGAAAATTCTAAACCCTAAATCCTTAACCCTAAACCCTAAAACCCTAAAACCGTCAACCCTAAAACTAAAATCCTAAACCCTAAACCTGAAACCATAAAACCCTAAACCCTAAACCCTAAACCCTAAATCCCAAATCCAAAACACTAAACCCTAAACCCTAAGATCCTAAACCCTAAAACCCTAAGACCCTAAACCCTAAAACGCAAAATCCCAAATCCAAAACCCTAAACCCTAAACCCTAAACCTTAAACCCTAAAACCGGTCAAACCCTAAGACCCTAAAACCCTAAACCCAAAACCCTAAACCCTAAAACCCTAAATCCCAAATCCAAAACTCTAAACCCAACCCTAAAATCCTAAAACTCTCAAACCCTGAAGCCCAAATCCCTAAACCCTAAACCCTAAACCCTAAACCCCAAAATAGTCAAACCCTAAGACCCTAAAACCCTAAACCCTAAACCCTAAATCCCAAATCCAAAACCCTAAACCCTGACCCTAAGACCCTAAACCCTAAAACCCGAAATCCCAAATCCAAAACCATAAACCCTAAAACCTAAACCCTAAACCCTAAAACCCTACACCCCTAAACCCTAAACCTAAAACCTAAACCCTACACCCTGAACCCTAAACCCTAAACCCTATAACCGTAAAACCCTAAACCCTAAATCCCTAACCATAATCACTAAAACCATAGAACCCCAAAACCCTAAGCCCCAAACCCAAAAACCCTGAACCCTAATCCCTAAATCCCAAAAATCCTTAACCCTAAACCCTAAAACCCTAAAACCGTCAACCCTAAAACTAAAATCCTAAACCCTAAACCTAAAACCATAAAACCCTAAACCCTAAACCCTAAACCCTAAATCCCAAATCCAAAACACTAAACTCTAAACCCTAAGACCCTAAACCCTAAAACCCTAAGACCCTAAACCCTAAAACCCAAAATCCCAAATCCAAAACCCTAAACCCTAAACCTTAAACCCTAAAACCGTCAAACCCTAAGACCCTAAAACCCTAAACCCAAAACCCTAAACCTAAAACCCTAAATCCCAAATCCAAAACCCTAAACCCAACCCTAAAATCCTAAAACTCTCAAACCCTGAAGCCCAAATCCCTAAACCCTAAACCCCAAAATAGTCAAACCCTAAGACCCTAAAACCCTAAACCCTAAACCCTAAATCCCTAAATCCAAAAACCTAAACCCTAACCCTAAGACCCTAAACCCTAAAACCCGAAATCCCAAATCCAAAACCATAAACCCTAAAACCTAAACCCTAAACCCTAAAACCCTACACCCCTAAAACCTAAACCCTAAAACCTAAACCCTACACCCTGAACCCTGAACCCTAAACCCTAAACCCTATAACCGTAAAACCCTAAACCCTAAATCCCTAACCATAATCACTAAAACCATAGAACCCCAAAACCCTAAGCCCCAAACCCAAAAACCCTGAACCCTAATCCCTAAATCCTTAACCCTAAATCCTAAAACCCTAAAACCGTCAACCCTAAAACTAAAATCCTAAACCTAAACATGATATCATAAAATCCTAAACCCTAAAAGCGTAAAACCCTAAAACCCTAAACCCTAAAATACTTAACCCTTAAAACCCTAAACCCTAAAAACCTAAAACCTTAAACCCCAAACCCTGGGCCCTAAACATTAAACTTTAAACCCTAAACCCCAAAACCCTAAAACCCTAAAACCCTAAACCCTAAAGCCTAAAACCCATAAACCCTAAGCCTTAAAACCCTCACTTTTAAAGGCTCAGGGTTGATCCAGCAGTTTTCAATAGTGTTTTTCAAAACACTATAAATAGGTGCATTCGGTTTTAGTTAAAAATCACAAATTCACAAACAGTTTTCTCAGTTTTTTCATTTTTCTCTGCTGCCAGACGTATACTGTTGCCCCAAGCGGTTGTCTTAAATTTTTCAGAAGATTCCTGTAAGTGCTTATTTTAAGTTAATATTTTTAGTTTGTAGACATCATTAAGAGGAAGCTTGATATTTAATTTAATAAAAAAATGACTTACGGTTTGCTCTATAAAAATCGGAGAAGAAAATACAAAAAAATAGAAAAATCTGTCCGTAAATAGTGATTTGCGGCGCACAGTACAGGCCCTAAAGGGTATTTTGGTGATTTCGTAATTCAGATGAACAGTGCCCCGTGAACAGTAATTTTCGGTGAACAATACCCATGAACAGTATTTTGGTGAATAGTGCCCAGGGCATTTTGGTAATTTTGGATATTTTCGGGGGGTAAAAACGTAATTTTTGGAAAAATTTCAAAAATGAATTTTATGTTATTTAACTTAAAAATATTTGTTTTAGACCACTTGGGGGTTTATTTTTAGCCGTATTAGGCTCGGGTGCAAAATCGTAATTTTTACAAAATTTCAAGAAAACTCTCTAAATGTATTGTCATGATATTCCAAACGCTTAGGAGTATAAATTATGGCTCTATAGTGTTATTATACATTGTATTTACACTGTTTTCCTTTTTTAAACAGATTACTGAAAAACACTCACCGACCGAAGGTGAGGAGATTCAACCACACTATGTGTTCACTAAAATGCATCTCATAAAATGCATCTCATTGTGCATTCAATACAATGTTTCTTTCACCATTTAGCCATATGGCAATAAGTGGAAATCCGTGGTCATCTTTATTGATGGAAAAGATGTAATGGGATTAGAATGCGATACCGACACTGTTCCCACGTAATGATGTGATTATGAGTTTCTACATATGAAACGTGAACTTGAGAGTGTTTCGGGATATCGAGATCTAGCCATCCTAAAATGGAGTACGGAACTCACTTATTCCTAGAGACTACTTGGTATTGTGATATGGGTGATCTAATGATAGATCAGGTATCCAACAGTGATTCCGATATGAATATGCATTTTGTGTATAATTGATGTATTACAGGATAATTAATCTATGCAATAAATGATGAGTATAGGGTAGACGTACCCGTTTGGAGAGGACGGTAACACTTATTTGTGTTATAATGTAACCTGTTCGTGGGCTTTTAATCTGTGTTTAGTTTTCAGCATATTACATACTGATTGCTGATATTTGTATTATGAGTCCATGCGGGAGGGCTTAGGAATCTATGTTAGCTGAGTGAGGTTATTATGATCATATGTGTGAGAGATATTATGTGGGTTGACAATTATGTTTAAATCCATGTGTTGATGTGCATATTGATTGGTGTACTGTGCATATCAAATTACCTTACACCAATGTATGAAGTACCTAGCTCGTAGAGGGTACTGGTACGAGGTGTATTTAAAATACGGGCTGTGTGAAGTACTGAGCATGAATTTTCCGACAGTGTAGGAAACGTATTACTCGCGGTTAGGGGAGAGCCGTAGACGTCATTTGTGTAACGCCCACCCCTTTTCACCGAAATCAGAGTCTATTTTTTTTTTTATGAATAGTGGCAAAGGGCGCGGACGTCACGACGCGAGTTAAGTCCGAGCTTCTAAAGCTCGGCCCTTAACTGGCTAACCCTACGTGTGCACGGAACGAAGTCCACGGAGAATGATTTACATGTAGAAGTAGCTCGCGGAATATTAAACTATGTGCGGAATTACAATAAAGATTGTCCTACAAATTTGAGATAGCAGGGAAGATACATTCATTTAATTACCAAAATACCTCAACAACAAAATATCCAAAATAAAATCCAAAACATAGCAATTAATCTAAAATATTACATTCCAACGAGCTAAGCTATCAAATACATTTCCAAATTAAACTTGAATAAACTAAATAGTCTGTCTCCCCAAGCTCCTAAGCTTGGCTCCCATCTCGTCCTTCTGCTCCGGCATTTCCTGCGTCATCAGCTAGGGTAGAAGTAGGGCGTTAGACCACGCGTCCAGTATGACTCCGAGTAGGGCTAACACATGTATTAGTGATAACAAACATACAGATAATCATATAATGAAAACTAGAAAGTGAATGCCATGCCATGGGTGTTTTATGTCATGTATCCCACCCATCATCCTTACTATCATGATGCCATATCCCCCTTGGCGGAAAAACCTCGTCAAGATATAACCAATCACACTGTATCCCCGTGACGGCAAGGCCTCGTCAAGGTGTTCCCATGCTTATTTCTCGGTCGCCCCGACGGGGCATGAATTCCGGTTGTACCTTATGGTACCCCCTTGATGGATGAATCACATCATGATATCCCCATGTTTGGTTCTCGGTCGCCCCGACGGAGCATGGTCTCCGGTTATAGCCTATCAGGCTATCCCCATGGCTGCTTCTTGGTCGTCCCGATGGAGCATGGTCTCCTGTTATAGCCTATCAGGCTATCCCCATGCTGCTTCTCGGTCTCCCCGACGGAGCATGGACTCCGGTTTCATTTCATCCTTCCCCTACCATATCCCTCCCATGTCATGCATGAGATGTAGATGCCATATACCATGTAATATATGTAACTCATAGTCATAAAACCCATCTTAAACAATCCCATGACTATCAAAATAAATCAAAGGAAACCCATCACATAATATTAAATCCAAAACCCATCTTAAAAACAACCACATGATTTCCAAAATAAATTAAAGGAAAACATCACATAATACTTAATCCAAAACCCATCTTAAAACAAACCATATAATTTCCAAAATAATTCAAAGAAATCCATCACTCAATCCATGGCTTACAAAAAGGTAGGAATCCTACCGAATACCGACTAGCGTCCTTTCTCGCTTCCGTCTGATAATCCGGTCGCCGATCACGCACCGCTTGCGATATCCAATACCTTATTACATACACATAATCAGTCCATATTTTAACTATTTCTAAGCCCATTAAACATTTCCAAGTTCATATGAAAATCGGTAACTATTTAGGTTTTGTGGGTCCCATTTAATCCACTACATATTTTTAATTACATGAGTTTAAAAAATCAGCCTCCTAGGCTTTATTTAACCATACATAAACTTATCACTTAGTGCCCCTAAGTCCATGGTCCTCTCCCATGGAGTTCTTGAATTTGGCCATTAATTACGGTTTTGCCACTACCTCTTTTCCAAACATACCAATTTCAACATAGATACAATCATACCCACACTTTTCATACAATGGCTTAGCAATTTAGTACAAGGTAAAACATTCCAACAAAGAATATTCATCCATTCCCTAATCACAATCTTAGAGCAACAAGGGTTGAGCCCTCACACTCCCATAACATACTCCACACCTCATTCACGTGTATATCACCCTTCATATAAGCATTACCATGATATTACATGCATTTCTCAATTCACCACAATTTGCATGGGCTATACAACACCCTATTACACTCCAATGTTTAGTATACATACATTTCCAAGGTCTCTGCATTTCAACATGAAATGCAATTCCACCTCAAGTCTCTTCACATTTTCATTACATAATCTTCCTATTAGATAAAGTTGTAGGATGGTATTTATTATGAGCACCATATGCCATTTTCATGGCTATCATCACTACACCGTATCTAACATATAAAACATTTTTCCACCTTCTACAACAATCATCCATTTTAATTTCAAGCTTCAAACATTTGAAAACTCAACCAAGTTAGCAAGTTTAACCAAAGAAAGGGAACAAGTCCTCACCAACAACTCTTTCCACCCTTGGTATGGTAGGTACACACCCTCTATTCCTCATCGATACATGTTCATCTAATATGAGCACCATTTTCTCAACAAAGTACATGAGCCGTTCATTTAGATTCAAATCTTACATCAAACACCAGTTCTACCCTATAATCTCATCCACAATATAATAATTATAAATCTCATTAACCACATATTAAAAACTATTCATCCATCATTTTGGTACATTTTCTTGAGTCCATTAATGACTCATTTAGTCATGCCATACTTTCCATTCCTTTCATGGTTTCTAAAACACTTAATTCATCAAAGTTTCCCCATGCCTTTTAAGGCTACCAACACCATTCACACCTCCCATGCATTTCCTCATTTAAGCCCCTTTAAAAATTTCCTACACTTAATCACTAGAAACCCTAATAATCCTAATCATTCCTTCCATGAATTTCTTCATTTAACAACCCTTTACAAATCACCATATTTAATCATTAGCACATTAAAAAAAACATAAACCATCTTTCCATGATTTTCATTCAGGATCCCTTTAAAAAGAACTACCACATTTAATCAATAAACACTTACAAACCCTAAATCATCCTCCATTCTTTTTCCTCATTAAAACTCTTTAGCTTCACTAACATTTATTCATTAACATCTTAAAATCATAAATCTCCCTTCCATGGTTTTGATCTTAAAAACCCCATTTAAGCTTACTTAATTACTCACCATAATTCCTTCCAAAAATCACACACATTTCATGCTTAAATAAATTTCATTACATAATGTCATTAATGTATTTATTTTTCCTTAACCTAATTTATCCACTTTTCCATCCTTCCATTTGATGGATTTGAGATCCAAGGCCTATGATTATTTGGCCACCATCAAATTTAACAAGAATGGATCCCAAAACTTAAACCCTAAAAATCCAAATCTCTTGTTTAGGAATTACTTACAATCCGACGCCTCCTCCGACTTTCGTCACTCCCGTCGACTTCTTTGGCCTCCTTTCTTCTTCCTCTCCTTGTTTGATCGGCTAAGATGCTTGATCCATGGTGAAAACACCATAGCTTGGGTCGGCCAATATGGGGTGTGCTTGAGAGAGGGAGAGGAGGAGATGGTGAGAAATAAGATGCCAAGCTTTGATATTGTAGTGGTGGCTCATGCTTACACCTTTTTCCTCTCTTTTCTTCTCTTCTTCTTCTTTTTCCTTAGAGATGAGGGACGGTGGTGTGGGAGAGATGGAGTGAGTAAAATTGAGAATGGGATAAGATGGAAACCCATCTTATCCCAAGGTAGCTTACTTTACACTTTAACATAAATTTCCCACCAACCAAGCCTAAGATATTTTTCATGCTTTTTGACCCAACCAACACTAGCCAACGTTTTTTACATGTTTGGAATGGATTGTTTGGTTTTCTTATTTGACCATTTGACCACCCTTTTTGGATAACTTAAACATTTAATTAATTAAATAATTAAGTTAATTTAATTCCCATTTACTTAATTCCATTTATTTAAATTGCTTTCATACATCCACCCATGGTTGACCAATTCAACCATGGTGGCCGGCCCCACCAATCCTTGGTCCACATGCCACCTCATTTGGTGAGGTGGAGGTGGGTCCCAATTGGCCATATCACCTTGGCTTAATTCACATTAACTTAGGTGATTTAAATTTAATTCAACCCATTCCAACTAATTGGACCACCATTGGGCCCATGGCCCAATTACATTCATTCTTACCCATTTATCTTAGAGTTTACATTATCTTGACCCATTGGGTCCCAAATGGGTATTGGGCCCAATTTGACCATCCTTGGCCCAATTGACCATTATTGACCCCTTAAATAAATTTAAATCCAATCCATAGTCTATTGGGCCATACTTGGGCTTTTGTCCAAATTTTGGTCCATTTACCCTTTATTCCACCAATTTTCCCAACTTTCATCATTAAAATAAATAATATTCACATATTTATTGATTTAAAATTTCGGGCCACTACAGTTTGGCGGGGGTATCTTTTTGAGAAATGAAGGACATTTCATAGTAGATAACTGTGTTGACATTATTCTACATGATTTCTGAGTGTATAAACTGTTGTTTGATAACATGTCTATTATTTTGATAATATGCCTTGTTATCCAGAACTTGCTGTTGTTTTCTCTTCATTGAGTTTGTAAAACTCACACCCCTTACGAAACAGGAAACCTAGAGGACGAAGGACAGGAGGATCTTCAGCTGTAGTTTAGGGCGGAGATCCTTTAGCTATCTACCCAAATGTTGGGATTTTATGTTTAACTTAGTAGACATTGTACGTATGAACATGTAATGTAATAAACCCTTTATGATATTCGTTTGAAACACTGTAGGATGTAATAAAGTCTAATTCGTTTCTGATGTGCAATTCTGATATTGATGGGATCGATTGATGATAAATGTCAGGTAGATCATGTGTGACATTTTCTATTTGGACTTTCCTAAGAGGTTAAGTTATACATTACATGTTTGTTAGTAGTGTATCCATACACTATGCATCGAGGTGAAATCTGTCAAGGTTTTGGGTTTTAAGCGGGCCCATGGTGGCCCCTCCATCTACCTAGGATTTTTACAGGCTAGATATGGCTGGTTCTGAGGCTGCCAAGTGTTAGATCCAAACTTAGTCATAAGAGATGTTAAAGTCCATAAGATGATTTCTGTAAAGGCTCAATATTATGTTAGGAAAAAAAAAATCTCACGTCAGTCGGCCTGGAGGGTCGGGGCGTGACATAAACCCTAAACCCTAAACCTAAACCCTAAACACTAAACCTCGGACCCTAAAACTCTAAAATCCAAAAACCCTAAACCGTCAAACCCTGAAACCCTAAAGTCCTAAAATCATAAACCCTAAACCCTAAACCCTTAACCCTAAAACCTAAACCCCAAACCCTAAAGCCTAAAGCCTAAACCATAAACCCTAAAACCCTACCCTAAACCCCAAAACATTTAAACCCTTAAAACCTAAACCCTAAAACCCTAAACCCTAAAACCCTAAAACCGTGAACCTTAAAACCTAAACCCTAAACCGTCAACCCGATACCCGAAAACCCTAAAACCCTAAAACCGTCAACCCTAAAACCTAAACCCTAAGCCCTAAACCGTAAATGTCACACCCCGACCGGGAGGGTGGGCCCGGAACGCGACTGATATATTTTTTTTTGAAATTAAACTAACTCAAGCATTCTAACTGGACCGGATCAACAGTTAGACCCAAAGGTCACACATGATCCCAACATGTGGAGTCAAACATATACCATAAGTTTGATACCAACAAAACACAACAGCAACACATCATCCATACACATACTATGATCACAAAATTCCAACCATTGAATTTTCATTTCAACATCATATCAGAGTCACTACAGAAAAGCAGTAGCCTAGTACATCACATTAATACAAATTAAGTACCACACCCGGTACTTAACAAAAACAAATGGTTCCAAGAACTCGAAAGCAAAGATGCGGGTATTCCCCTCAGTGGGAATCCCAAAATACCGCCGTAGCTTATCCACCTTAAGCTTGAAAAAGAGGGTTCTCCTCCTCGGGTTCATCTCCTGAAAGGTGAGTGGGGTGAGCTAACTAGCCCAGTGAAGGAAATATAACAGTGCAGTTTTAAAGTAAACAACAGGTTAGCATAATAATCAACTGTTGCAATAATATTTCATGCTTGATAGCAAATAAGCATAATATCATCATCAGTCCCACAATTCATCATTTCTTTTCCAATAATGTTGTCATCCACTGCAACCCCTAGATACTATCTTGACACCAATGGTATTAAGTCCCGACACGGTCAAAATACATCCTTGCAAGTACATCTCCGGTATGCACATCAAACCGGTACTGACACACCTTGCCAGTCACTGTAGACCCACCAGGTCCAGTAGACGTAACCGACACCTCAGCTCGGCGATGGTTCCATAGTAAAAAGTACGTGGAAGCAGTATCACATCTCATATGATCAATATCATAATATTCACCACCATCACAAGCACTCTTACCATAGTGCATCATGTCTAAGCACATGAGTGGGTTCATCAACTTGAAACCACTCATTGCTCCAGAATCCATCTTAAATAACAAAACCTGTTTATATCTACTGCAAAGTCAAGTTCCCTCACCATATATGTGTGGTTTCGCGGTCTCTGTTCAAACAACAAACAAGTGCACAATCAATATACATAGCATTCATACGCATACAAGTCGTATTTTCAAAACCATACTTGTTTTCCCAAAAATATCAAAGGTACATGGAATTGAGTCTCCTACTTGGTTTCTATCATTTTTAAATTATAATAATCAACAAGATAGAATAATAAGTTGCTCAGTCCAAAACTCATATTGTCTTTTGGGCATTGACCAGATTGACTTATTGAGTTAGGTCTAGATCCTCGGGTCACTTCTCGGTTGTCTTCTGGATAGGACCAGATCTGACATTTTGAATTACGCCTCGAGGTCACTCAGTGCTCGACAAATATACCGTCGGCCTAGAAGTGAATATAATAGTATTTACACTATAGTAATAAGAGAAGAGGGTTAGTACAATTTTAATTAACAAAAAAAAAAGGGGTACTAACATCACATCACATGCATCAAACATCTAATCAACCAAGATTTACACTTAAAAACTGGGTCCCTCAGAACAAGCCTCGGAACCAGGTACTGTGGCTTCGGATCATCCGAACCACACCTAAACTAGTCACTGACCTCAGATCTTGGGTCTGACATCGGATCGTCCGAAGATCGGGTCTCGGACCTTCCGAAGTCTATCCGAACTGATTAAAATCTGAAAGCAGGTCTCGGTGGGTCTGTAAGCCTCGGAACGTCCAAGGTCAGGGCTCGGAACGTCCGAGTGGGTTCAGTCCTTCCGAGATCTGCTCGGATCGTCTGAAAGGGTCAGGCTAGCCTCGGGCGTAATGGGGCTTCGGCTGAAGCTCGGAACGTCCGAGGGTTAGCTCTTGGATCGTCCAAAGGGCTCTGGCCGTCCAAAGCTCGACTCTCAGACCGTCCAAGAGTCGTCTTCCTCCACTGTTTGCAACAGCAGACAGTGACAGTAGACAAACAGTGAAATACGAATCCGGAAACAGAGGGTTTTCCGAACTCAGTTTTCATATCTAGCCGGTCCGATGGACTCCTCTGGGAGTCCTCTTTCCTTAGGGTTTGGAGCTTTGAAGCTCACTGGGCCATCCGATTTTATCACTGGAACCTCAGTGGTACATTAAAAATCGGGTTTTTCCTTAAACTTTGAAATTGTTTTACACACTCCACACTAAATCAAAATCGATTTTTCTTGATTCTAAACCACCTAGAATTGAAAGAGGAACACAGTGGTTACCTTCACTGAGGTTCCTGGGCTAAGAAATTTGATCTTTGAAAATTTTCCCTCTAAGGCTTACGACTGGAAAAACAGAGAAGAACAGAGGTTCGCTGGGCTAGTTTTCAGGTGACTGAGACAAAGAGACTGAGAGGGAGAAGAGATGAGCGTTGGTGGGAGTTGAATCAGTTGAGGAAGGGTTTCATTTATAGAGAAACCGGAAGTGGCCGTTGAGCCACTGCATGCATTTGCATGCAGATGCGGCTTACGTTCGCTACAGTGGTTGCAAATCAGCCCTCTAGTTTTTTCCCAATTTTGCAAATAAGTCCTAGTTTTATTAAAAGCCGATTTAAGACTAAACATATGATTTTGGAAACTCAAAAACTTAATCCAACCTTACAGATAGGTTGGGTTTTGAAAATCTTGATTACCATAAAAATTTTGGATTTTAACTCTCACTAAAAACCATTGATTTAAATATAAACCATAATTTAACACTATTTACATAATTAAACAAATGTTAAAATAAACAATTTAGAGACCTCATTTTTGGGTGTCAAAGAATAAATAGGCCATTCTTAAAATGGTCTAACACAAAATACTAGTTTCCAAAATTATCTCATTTTCAAAACCATTTAAAATAATTAATACTCCCTTACGTGGTTTTGACGGGCGGATTTAAAATACCATTTTTTGAAGATAAAATTATTTTAAAATAAAAAATACAAATCCTTCATTAAGGAGAATATTATCATCCAATAATAATCACATAACAACATAATTTATAAAATAATAACTGAAAGCGGGAAATTACCAAAATGCCCCTCCAGCTGGACGAGCTGGATCACTGAGTTCACGAGCTCGGATTGGGCCACACTTGGGTTTTCCACAAAGCCCTAACTGTAATCTCCGAAATTAACCGATCAAACAGGATTATTAAGCTAATCTACGCCTAATCTGGGTCAGGGTATTACATCCTACCCCCCTAAAAGAAAATTTCGTCCCGGAATTTAAAACAAACTCTTACCTCTTTGGCCTGTAAACAAGCCAGGGTATAGCTTCTGCATCATCGATTCAGGTTCCCATGTCACATGTTGCACGTCGCGATGTTGCCACAGAACTCGCACTAGAGGAATAAACTTCCTCCTGAGGTCTTGAGTCCGACGCTCTTGAATCTTCACTAGCACTTCTTCAAAGGTTAGGTCCTCTGACACTTCAATTTCTTCAAAACTTATCACATGCGACAAGTCAGGCTCGCACTTCCTTAACATAGACACATGGAAAGTACTATGCACTCTCTCCAAAGCTTAAGGAAGATCCAACTGATAGGCCACTTCACCTATCCTCTTCAAGATCTCAAAGGGTCCAACATATCGAGGTGATAGTTTTCCCTTGCGCCCGAACCGTTGCACTCCATGACATTGTGCCACACATAAGAAAACTCGATCGCCAACTGCAAACTCCAAAGGTCGTCGCCTTTTGTCAGCATAACTCTTTTGTCTGCTCTGGGTTGTCTTGAGACACTGTCTAATCACTTCAACTTGTTCTGACGTCTCACGCACTAGATCGGGTCCTAGCAGTGCTTTGTCTCCTACCTCTGTCTAACAAAGAGGTGATCTGCAAGGTCTGCCATACAGAGCCTCGTAGGGTGCCATCTGCACACTAGAGTGATAACTGTTGTTGTGCACAAACTCGATCAAAGGAAAGTGATCTTCCCAACTTCCATGCATATCCATTACACAAGCTCTTAGCATATCCTCTAAGGTTTGAATGATTCTCTCTGACTGACCATCCGTCTGAGGGTGAAAAATAGTGCTGAAGCATAGCTTAGTCCCCAACTCCTCTTGCAATCCTTGCCAAAACCTTGATACAAACCTCGGATCTCTATCAGATACAATGGATACAGGCACTCCATGCAATCTGACTACCTCCTTCAAATACAATCTACTCAAAGTAGCCAAGGAATCTGTCTTCCTGATTGGTAGAAAGTGAGCTAACTTCGTCAATCGATTGACTATTACCCAAATAGTGTCGTTCTTCTTGGGAGACTTTGGAAATCCAGTTACAAAATCCATCGTGATATGCTCCCATTTGCATTCAGCCACTTCCAAAGGTTGCATCTTTCCACCAGGTCATTGATGTTCCGCTTTCACTTGTTGACAAGTTAAGCACTTTGACACAAAATCTACTATCTCTCGCTTCATACCTTTCCACCAGAAAAGTCGCCGCAAGTCATTATATATCTTCGTACCACCGGGATGCACTGCAAAGCGAGAACAATGAAAGTGATCAAGCATCTTTCTCCGGCACTCGTCCGACTTTGGTATGAAAAGTCTGTCTTTGAAAGTAAGACTTCCGTTCGCCTTAATCTTCCAATCTTCTAAAGTTACTCCTCCTGAAAGCTGAGTCGCCAACTCTTTTGCTTCTGGGTCGCTCTGTTGTCCTTCCAACACCAATCCGATTACCTCGGGTTGCAGAACTAAACTATGGATTCTCGTTGACCAGCTTCCTTCGATCAGCTCCAGATCGTACTTGGACAGAACTTCCACCATCTTCCACTGCAAGGATGTCATCCACGCCACGTCGCTGTGAGACTTCCGGCTCAAGGTATCGGCTACCACGTTGGCCTTCCCTGGGTGATAAGAGAGACTAAAGTCATAATCCCCCAGGTACTCGATCCATTTACGCTGCCTCATATTCAAGTCTTTCTGAGTGAAGATATACTTGAGACTATGGTGATCAGAAATACATTGAACTTCTCACCATATAAGTAATGTCTCCACAACTTTAACTAGAATACAACGGCTGCCAACTCCAAATCATGAGTCGGGTAGTTCGGCTCATGTCCCTTCAATTGCCTAGAGCCATAAACCACTACCTTCCCCTCTTGTATCAGCACACACCCTAAACCAAACTTGGACGCGTCGCAATAAACGTCGTAACCTCGTCCTTGTTCGGGTATCACCAAAACTGGAGACATCGTCAACTTCTCTTTTAGCTCGTGGAATGCTCTTTCACAAGCTTCGTTCCACTTGAACTTGACGTTCTTCCTCCTCAGTCGAGTCATCGGCACCGCGATCTGAGAAAAGTGTGGGATAAACTTTCGGTAATATTCCGCTAATCCCAAAAAGCTCCGGATCTCGAACACGTTCTCGGGACTTTCGCAAGTCTTTACTGTTTCCATCTTCGCTAGATCTATAGAGATCCCTCCTGGAGACACCACATGCCTTAAAAACTGCACTTGAGTCAATCAAAACTCACACTTGCTCAGCTTAGCGAACAATTGATGCTCTTGAAGAGTTTGAAGAACAATCCGTAGATGACGCTCGTGCTCCTCCTCTAATGACGAAAAGATCAAGATATCGTCGATGAAGACTATCACGAACTCCCGCAGATACGGTCGAAACATGCGATTCATCAAGTCCATAAACATGGCTAGAGCGTTCGTCAAACCGAAAGGCATCACCACAAACTCGTACAAACCATACTGGGTCCGGAAAGCAGTCTTTGGAATGTCTTCCTCTCGAATCCGCAACTGATGGTAACCCGACCTCAAATCGATTTTCGAAAAGCATCTCGATCCTTTCAAAAGATCAAAGAGGTTGTCTATTCTAGGCAACAGATACTTATTCTTAATAGTTACCTGGTTAAGCCGCCGGTAATCTATACACATCCTCATCGATCCATCCTTCTTTTTCACAAAGAGAGCAGGTGCGCCCCATGACGAGTTGCTCTAACGGATAAAACCAAGTCTAAAAAGCTCATCTACCTACGTAGCTAGCTCTCTCTGTTCTGCCAGCACCATCCGATAAGGTGCCATGGAAATTGGAGATGTTCCTGGCTATAGATCTATAACAAACTCTATGTCTCTGCTTGGAGGTAGCCCAACCAACTGGTCAGGAAACACATCCATAAACTCACACACCACCCGAGGAACAACAGACCCTACACCACCTACATCTTCCCAACCCATGCTTGCCACCACACTACTGGGATATGCTCTAAGGCCAGAGAAAGTGACTCTCATCTTTTCACAGGGTACTAACTTCTCCATAAACCTCTTACCGGTTGAGGAGAACCCACGAATTCTCCTATGAGAGCAGTCTATCAAGACCTCAAAAACTGACAACCAATCCATTCCAAGAATGATGTCAAAGTTCGTCATTTCCAACACAAGAAAATCATAGGATAACTCTACTTCGCTAATCTTCAAAACACAAGATGTACACTCCTGGTTCACCAAAGCCTTCTTACCCAAGGGTGATACTATCATTAGTGGATTAACTACTTCTACCGGTTTCAAACCCAATCTAACATAACAAGTTCGAGAAATAAAGGAATACGAAGCACCGGTATCAACAAGCACTCGAGTCCAAAAACTGAAAAGATTAAGGGTACCTTTCATCACCGTATTATCCATCAACTCTTCCTTCTGAGTCCCAATCGTGTAGACTCTCCCCTGAGGACGTCCTTGTCCTCTCCCCTGACCGTTACGAGGTGGTCCGTTCCTTGGTGCCACTGAGCCTTTGGAGGTCTATTGAGAACCTCGATTGACAGACGGATGCGCCACAGAAAAAGAAACTCCTGCGCTTTGCAAAGGTGCCACTTTACCAAGATAAGGGCATTCTCTAAGGAGGTGCCCGATCTTCTTGCAGTGATGACACACCTTTTCCTTTCCTGCGAGGCAAAACTTTGACGTATGCCTAGGCTGGCTGCAGGTGTAGCACACAAACTGCAGGGAGTCAGACCGACTCGGCTGCCCTGCGCTAAGCTGGCTCTTCCTGATGGGTGGCTTCTGCTAGTTAAACTTGGCCTTCTTGTTGGAAGAAGGTTTCTGGGAGCCGTCAGTACTCCGGTTGATGGAGTCTACCTCTTCCACCTTTGAAGCTCGCTCGATGATCTCCTCCTAAGTTTTGAACACCAGGCCGGCCACTTGCCGCTGCAGAAACGGTCGGAGTCCATTCTCAAAGTGCTGGACCTTCTCCTCCTCGTTCGTTGCGATCCAAGGCACGAACTGCATCAAGTCGATGAAGCGCATGGCATACTGTGCACAGAGTCTGAACCTTGTTGGATGTTGAGGAACTCTCTCTTCCTCTCCTCCTGCACGGTCTTCGGAAAGTAACAGGCCAGAAAGGCTGCAGAGAACTCCTCCCATGACATTGGCTCGTGGTTACGAACCAAGTTCTTCGCTTCCCACCACTCGTAGGCGCTTCCTTCAAGCTGGTACGCGGCCAAGGTCACTCGCAAGTCATCGGCGATAACCAAGGTGTTAAGGATCCGGCTAATTTGAGTCAGCCAGTTCCTTGCAGCACTAGGGTCTTTTGTCCCCGAAAAACTTGTCGGGCTCAGACGCTTGAACTCCTTGAGAGCCGAGGTGGCTCTCTCCTCTGGCGTTCGGATGGTGGACGTCGCATGGTTTCAACTACCTGCTGAAATGCTTCAACCACCGCTCGAATGGACTCATTGGGTAGGTCACGGGGTGGAAGACCTGTCCTCCTCCCACGGTAATTGGTTTTGTTTGCGTTGGGTCCTGACATCTGTTATTTACACTTGTAAATATCATTAACCATTTTAAGAGATTTTAAGACAAATCACATAAGTTTGCAAAGATTCATGAGAAATCATTCAATTTGCATTACAAGTACAAGGGTTGGTAGGGTATGAAAACCCTTCAAAACAACAAAACAACTCAACCCCTACAAAACAAATCTCCCCGATGCCCCCCAACACACTCTAACCTAATCTTCCGAAGAAGATCCTTCCTCATCACCAAAATAAAAGAAGTTGTCCGGACAAGTCGCTGACTTATGCCCGAACACTCCGCAGGTCAAACAGGGTATAATCCCTCGCCCTCCAACATAAGAACAATTAGTCCTTGCATTCCCATGCCCGCGAAGTCCGCAAACAGGGCAAATGACATCGATGGGATAGGGGCAATAGGTACAGTTGTGCCCCTCCTGGTTGCAGAGTTCGCATATATATTCCGAATACTCATCCAAGGGCGGAGTAGCCGGAGTATATTCGGGCGAGCCATTCTCCCCTACTGACTCCTCTAAAATTGGGATATCTCCCTCTTCTTCTTCTGGATTTGCCCCAACGTGATACTCGGGCGAAGCTACTTCTACTTCCTCTTCTGGTGCAACTTCATTAGCGAAGTTTGGGACACTGGAATCCGAAGAACCCAGGTCGATTGGGTCGCTAGGGGTCCCCCTGAACTCAGGGTACTCGACATTGCTTGACATATATGTACCACAAAACAGGAGAATGTAAAAAACAATTGCAGTACTAAGGCAAAAACAAGTCTAACTAGGTTGTAACCCATCACAGTCCTAGAGTTTGAGCCTACGCTCTGATACCAAGCTGCCACGCCCCAACTCGAAGGGTGGGCCTGGAAAGCGACTGGTTTTTTTTTTTTTTTTTTGAAATTAAACTAACTCAAGCATTCTAACTGGGCCGGATCAACAGTTAGGCCCAAAGGTCACACATGATCCCGACATGTGGACTCAAACATATATCATAAGTCTGATACCAACAAAACACAACAGCAACACATCATCCATACACATACTATGATCACAAAATTCCAACCATTGAATTTTTCATTTCAACATCATATCAGAGTCAATAAAGAAACGCAGTAGTCTAGTACATCACATTAATACAAATTAAGTACCACACCCGGTACTTAACAAAAACAAATGGTTCCAATAACCAGAAAGCAAAGATGAGGGTATTCCCCTCAGTGGGAATCCCAAAATACCGCCGCAGTTTATCCACCCTAAGCTTAAAAAAGAGGGTTCTCTTCCTCGGTTCATCTCCTGAAAGGTGAGTGGGGTGAGCTAGCTAGCCCAGTAAAAGAAATATAACAGTGCAGTTTTAAAGTCAACAACAGGTTAGCATAATAATCAACAGTTGCAATAATATCTCATGCTTGATAGCAAATAAGCATAATATCATCATCAGTCCCATAATTCATCATTTCTTTTCCAATACTGCTGTCATCCACCGCAACCCCT
>CM023542.1:50591573-50638062 GCA_013350335.1 Chimonanthus salicifolius | reverse complement strand
TTTTGGGTTTTGGGGGTTTTTAGGGTTTAGGTTTTAAAACGGTTTTGGGTTTTGGGTTTTGGGTTTAAGGTTTTAAGGATTTAGGCGTCGTGTTTTAGGGTTTTTTCGGTTTTGGGTGTTAGGGCTTAGGGTTGAGGTTTTAGGATTTTTGGTTTAGGGTTTTAGGGTTTTAGTATTTAGGGGTTTAGGGTTTAGGGTTTTCGGGATAGGGTTTAGGGTTTTTGTTACAGGTTTTAGGATTTAGGTTTCTAGGGGTTAGGGTTTAGGCGTTTCCGGGGTTTAGGGTTTTGGGGTTTTAAGGTTTTAGGGTTTTGGGCTTTAGGGTTTTTTATTTTCAGTTTTGGGTTCAGGGTTTAGGGCTGGGTTTTAGGGTTTTAGGTTTAGGGTTTTAGGGTTTAGGGTTTAGGATTAGGGTTTATTGTTTAGGGATTAGTTAGGGTTTTAGGTTTCAGGTTTTGGGTTTAGGATTTTAGGTATGGTTTTAGGGTTTTGGTGCTGAGGGTTTTAGGGGTTTAGGGTTTTAGGGTTCAGGGGTTTAGGGTTTAGGGTTTAGGATTTAGGGTTTTACGTTTTGGGTTTTATGGTTTTCGGGTTTTAAGGTTTTGGGGTTAGGTTTTTAGGGGTTTAGGGTCTTGGTGTTTTAGGGTTTTAGGTTTTAGGGTTTAGGTATTATGGTTTTGGTTTTAGGGTTTAGGATTTAGGTTTTAGGTTTGTTAGAGTTTTAGGGTTTACAGTTTAGGGTTTTAGGGTTTTAGGGTTTAGGGTTTTACGGTTTTAGGGTTTAGGGTTTTGGGGTTAAGGGTTTAGGGATTAGAGTTTTAGGGTTTAGGGGTTTTGTGTTTTAGGGTTTAGGGGTTTTTTTTGTTGTAGTGTTTTAGGATTTAGTGTTTGGGTTTAGGGTTAGGGTTTAGGTTTTGGGGTTCATGGGGTTTTTGGGGTTTAGGGTTTAGTGTTTAGGTTTTAGGGTTGACGGCCTTAGGGTTTTAGGGTTTAGAATTTAGGGTTTTGGGTTTTTCGTTTTTGGGTTTAGGGTTTTACGGTTTTGGTTTTCGGGCTTTAGGGGTTATCATGTTTTGGGTTCTGAGCTTAGGGTTAGTTGTTAGGGTTTGGGTTTAGCGTTTAAGGTTTAGGTTTTAGGTTTTAGGGTGTTTAGAGTTTAGGGTTTTAGGATTCTAGTATTTTGGGTTTTACGTTTTAGGGGGTTAGGTCCAGGATTTGGGTATATGGTTTTAGGGTTTCAGGGTAAGGCTTTAGGGTTTTCGGGTTTTAGGGTTTTAAGGTTTTAGGGGGTTTCGGGTTTAGGATTTAGGGTTAGGGTTTTAGGGTTTTAGGGTTAAGGCTTTTGGGCTTTCGAGTTTTAGTATTTAGGGTTAGGGTTTTATGATTTTGGGTTTTAGATTTAGGGGTTTTAGGATTTAGGGTTTATGGTTCTAGGGGTTTTTGGGTTTCCGGGGTTTATGGTTTAGGATTTCGGGTTAGGTTTTAGGGTTTTATGGGTTTAGGGTTAAGGGTTTTGGGTTTAGGGTTTAGGTTTTAGGGTTTAGGTTTAGGGTTTAGGGTTTATGGTTTTAGGATTTAGGGTTTAATGGTTTTAGGGTTGGGTTTGGGGTTTAGGGTTTAGGGTTAGGGTTTAAGGTTTTAGGTTTAGGGTTTAGGTGTAACCCCGCCCCTTTCACCTAAATTAGAGTCTATTTTTTTTTCTTCCAATAGTGACAAAGGGCGCAGACGTCACGACGCGAGTTAAGTCCGAGCTTCTAAAGCCCGGCCTTAACTGGCCAACCCTACGTGTGCGTGGAACGAAGTCCATGGAGAATGGTTCACACGTAGAAGCAAGCTTGCGGAATACCGTAAGTGCAAGTACAATAGTGGCTAACCTACATTTTTAGATAGCAGGGAAGATAGTATTCATAATATTACCAAACATCTCAACATCTCAATGTTCCCAAATAGAAACCCAACATATAGCAAGTAATCTGAATTATACAGTCCGACAAGCTAAATTATACCAATACACATTTTCCCAAGATACTTAAATAAAGGAAATTTCCCCTCCCAACTCCTAACTTGGCTCTCGTCTCGTCCTTCGTTTCGGCATCTCCTGTGTCATCAGCAGTGTAGAAGTAGGGCGTTAGACAACGCCCCAGTAGGACTCCGAGTAGGGCTAACACATGATTAGTGATAACAAGCAATACAGATAATAATATAACGAAAGCCACAAAATGAATGCCATGCCTGGGTCTCTGTTTATGAATCCCACCCATCATCCTTACTATCCCGATGCATGTCCCCCTTGACGCAAAGCACTCATCAGGTAATCAACACAAAGTATCCCCCTTGACGGCAAAGCACTCATCAGGTAACATCAACACAAGTTTCCCCTTGACGGCAAGCACTCATCAAGGTAACATCAACACAAGTATGCCCCTGTCATATCCCTCCTATGCCATGCATGAGATGTAGATGCCATATGCCATGTAATATGTAAATCATAGTCATAAAACCCATCTTAAAACAATCCCATGATTATCAAAATAAATCAAAGGAAACTCATCACATAATACCAAAATCCAAACCCTCTTAAAAACAAACCATATAATTTCCAAATAATTCAAAGAAACCATCACTCAATCCGGTGGCTTACAAAAAGGTAGGAATCCTACCGAATACCGACTAGCGTTCCCTTCTTTCGTTTCCGTCCGTAGACCTGGTCGCCGATCACAAACCGTTGCGATGTCTAATACCTTATTATACATTATAATTAGTCCATGTTTTTAACCATTTCTAAGCCCATAAATCATATCTTAGTGGGTTCTTCACTTTAGCCAATATTTACCATTTTTGCCTACTCCTTTACTGATTAATTACTTATTCATTCATGCCTACTTAAGCCCATAATTGATCATTAATTCAATCCCTTAATGACCCATTTAATCATGACATAACATCATTAAATTAGCTCTTTAATTCACCTAACCCTTATTCATTAAACCCATCCAAAACCCCATACTTAACCCTTTAAATGGTCATACAATGGGTCATGGTTTCAAAATATCCAATTCATCAAATCTTCCCATGGGTTTACCTCATGCATTTAAAACCACATTGAGTCCATTATCCATTCATACCCTTTGGAGGCCATAAACATCATTTACCCTCCAATTTAACCTCAAAATGCTTCACATTGGGCCATGGGTTCGGCCATACACCATGGCCGAACCCATGGTGTCCTTTTCCCATTTTTCTTGGGTCCATTATTACACATTTGAATTTATCACAAGTCTCTCCATGAAGGGGTTAATTCACACACTTAAACCCTCATCTTTTTACTACATTGGAGTCCATTACAAATCAACACTAGGTTCATTTTGGTACATTCCAAAACCACCACATTAAATATATTTTGAGTCCATCAACTTAGCTACATTCCCCATTTGTTTTCCATGGTCCAAACTTAGTCCATCCCAATTTCCCATTATTTCTTAGGCCTATTTACCACATTTGCACCCATCACAGCCCTTCCATGAAAGGTTTAATTTATACACTTAAATCATCATTCTAATCACATTCAAGTCCATAAACCTAGCCATATTCCCATTACAACTAATAACATTGGGTCCCTTTGGTCCATCAACAACCACCCACATTTCCCATTTATTTTTCCATAATTCATAACCATTAGTCCACCATTGATCACCATAGGGTTCGTTATCCATTCATGCCTTTTAGGCCACCAAATCATTCACATCATTCATACACTCCCTCATAATCTTTTAAAATTTGCAACATTTAATCATTAAGCACTTAAAATTCTAAACCATTCTCCACGCTTCCATTCTTAATTAATTTAAATTACACAATGTCCTCCATTCCTTAAAACCCTAAGAAAATCACACATTACCTTCCAATTCCACATAATTCCATGCTTAATAACTTAATTACATTACATTCCTTAATCCATTTATTTTTCCTTAAACTAACCCTAATTTACCCATTAGGGTTTTGTCCACTTTCCATCCTTCAAATTGATGGATTTAAAATCCATGGCATAAAATCATTTGGCCACCATTAAATTTACAAAATGAATCCCAAATCTTAAACCCTAAAAATCCAAAATTTCTTGTTTAAGAAAATACTTACAATCCGACGCCTCCTCCGACTTTTGCCACTCCCATCGGCTTCCTTAGCCTCCTTTCTCCTTCCTCTCCTTGTTTGATCGGCTAGGATGCTTGATCAATGGTGACAACCTCCAATCTTAGGATCGGCCATAATAGGGTTTGAATTGAGAGAGGGAAAGGAGGAGATGATGAGAAGATGGTAGATCTTGATCTTAGAATGGTGGACCATGCTTGCACCTCTTCTCTTCTTTCTTCTCTTCTCCTCTTCCTTTCTTAATTTTCTTATTCTTTTTCCTTAGAGATGAGGGACGGTGGTGTGGGAGAGCAAGAGAGAGAATGAAATGAGAGTGAAGTGGAGAGAATGAGATGAAAAAGTAATAAGATATACTCCACATTAAGTCTCCCACCAACCAAGCTTAGATATTTATCTTGCTTTATGGTGGTGGTTGAGATAACCACCACCCAAGTCCAACGTGTTTCATGGTGTTTAGAGCTAAGGTAGCTTGGTCTCCCATTTGACCACCTTTTGACCACCATTTTAACTTAACTTAATTAATTACTTAATTAGATCATTAGGTTAATTTAATTAATTCCCACTTTAATTTAATTCCATTTACTTAATTCACCTTCATACATCCACCCATGGTTGACCAATTCAACCATGGTGGTCGGCCCCACCAAACCTTGGGTCCATAGGCCACCTCACTTGGTGAGGTGGAGGTGGGTCCCATTGGACCATGTTACCTTTGTCAACTTCAAATTGACTTAGGTGAATTGAACCCATTCAATTCATTCCAATTGGATCACCATTGGGCCCATGGTCCAATTACATTTTCATCTTACCCATTTACCCTAAAGCTTACATCATCTTAATCCATTGGGTCCCAAATGGGTATGGGGCCCAATTTGACCATTCCTTGGCCCAATTGACCACCATTGACCCTTTAAGTAAACTTAAATCCAATCCATAATCCATTGGGCCCTAGTTGGGCCTTTGTCCAAATTTGGTCCATTTACCATTTATTCCATCAAATTTCCCATTTCCACCATTAAAAATAAATAATAACCCCATATTTATTGATTTAAAAATTTCGGGCCATTACATTAGGGTTTAGGGTTTAAGGTGTAAGGTTTAGGGTTTAAGGTTTACGGTTTTAGGATTTAAGGTTAAAGGTTCTAAGGTTTCTGGATTTTAGGGTTTATGGGTTTAGAGTTTTAGGGTTTAGGGTTTAGGGTTTTAGGTTTTAGGGTTTTAGGGTTTAGGATTTAGGGTTTAGGGTTTTATGATTTTTGGATTTTAGAGTTTAGGATTTTAGGATTTAAGGTTTATGGTTCTAGGGTTTTTGGGTTTCAGGGGTTTATTGTTTAGGATTTCGGGTTTAGTGTTTTAGGGTTTATGGGTTTAGGGCTAAGGGTTTTGGGTTTAGGGTTTAGGTTTTAGGGTTTAGGTTTAGGGTTTAGGGTTTAGGGTTTTAGGGTTTAGAGTTTAGGGTTTAGGGTTTTAAGGTTTTAGGATTTAGGGTTTTATGGCTTTAGGGTTTTGGGTTTGGGGTTTAGGGTTTAAGGTTTAGGGCTTTAGGGTTTAAGGTTTAAGGTTTAGGGTTTAGCGTTTAGGGTTTAGGGTTTAGGGTTTAAGGTGTAAGTTTTAGGGTTTTAGGGTTTACGGTTTTAGGATTTAAGGTTTAGGGTTCTAAGTTTTTTGGATTTTAGGGTTTTATGGGATTAGAGTTTTAGGGTTTTGGGTTTAGGGTTTTAGGTTTTAGGGTTTTAGGGTTTTCGGGTTTAGGGTTATGGGTTTTAGGGTTTAGGGTGTATGGGTTTAGGGTTTTAAGGTTTAGGGTTTAGGGTTTAGAGTTTTACGGGTTTTGTGTTTTAGGGTTTAGGTTTTAGGGTCTTAGGGTTTTACGGTTTTAGGGTTTTTAGGTTTTGGGTTTTAGGCATTTTGTATTTTAGGGTCTAGGTTTTAGAGTTTTAGGATTTTAGAGTTTAGGGTTTAGGGTTTCAGGATAAGGTTTAGGATTTTATGGTTTTAGGGGTTTAAAGGTTTTTGTGGTTAGGGTTTAGGGTTTAGGGTTGACGGTTTTAGGGTTTTAGGGGTTTAGGGGTTTAAGGTTTAGGTTTTAGGGTTTAAGGTTTATGGTTTAGGGTTTAGGGTTTAAGGTTTAACGTGTAAGGTTTTGGGTTTTAGGGTTTAGGGTTTTAGGATTTAAGTTTTAGGGTTCTTGGGTTTTTGGATTTTAGGCTTTTAGGCGTTTAGGGTTTTAGGGTTAGGGTTTAGGATTTTGGGTTTAGGGTTTAGGGTTTTATGGTTTTAGGAGTTTAGGGTTTAGTGTTTAGGTTTTAGGGTTGACGGTTTTAGGATTTTAGGGTTTTAGTGTTTTAGGGTTTAGGATTTAGGGTTTAGCATTGTACGGTTTTAGGGTTTAGGGTTTAGGTTTTCGAATTTAGGATTTATGGTTTTGAGTTTATAGTTTAGGGTTTAAGGTTTTAGTGTGGAGGGTTTTGTGGTTTTAGGGTTTTAGGGTTTTGGGTTTTTGGATTTGAGGGTTTTCGAATTTTGGGTTCTGGGTTTTAGAATTTAGGGTTTAGGTTTCTGGTCTAAGGTCTTAGGATTTCGGGCTTAGGGTTTTAGGGTTTTTGGGTGTTGAGGTTTTTGGGGTTTAGAGTTCAGGATTTAGGATTTCGGACTTAGGGTTTTGGAGTTTTATGGTTTTAGGGTTTTGGGGTTTAGGGTGTTAAGGTTCTAGGATTTAGGGTTTAGGGTTTTGGGGTTTTAAGGTTTTAGGGTTTTGGGTTTTAGGGTTTTAGGGTTTTAAGGTTTTAGGGGTATAGGGTTTTAGGATTTAGTGTTTAGTGTTTAGGGTTTTCGGTTTAGGCTTTTAGGGTAAAAGGTTTTATGGGGTTTAGGGTTTCGGATTTAGGGTTAAGGGATTTAGGGTTTTAGGTTTCAGGGTTTCAGATTTTGGATTTTGGGGTTTTATGGTTTTAGGGTTTAGGGGTTTAGGGTTTTAGGGTTCAGGTGTTTAGGGTTTAGGTTTTAGGGTTTAGGGTTTTAGGATTTTTGGGTTTTCGGGTTTTAGGGTTATAAGGTTTTAGGGTTTAGGGTCTTGGGATTTTAGGGTTTTAGGGTTTTGGATTTAGGATTTAAGGGTTTTATCGTTTTAGGGTTTGGGGGTTTAGGGTTTTAGGGTTTTAGGGGTTTAGGGTTTTAGGGTTAAGGGGTTTAGGGTTTAGGGTTTTAGGGCTTTAGGGTTTTCGGCTTTTAGGGTTATAAGGTTTAAGGGTTTACGGTTTTAGTTGTTCAGGGTCTTGGGGTTTTAGGGTTTTAGGGTTTTGGGTTAGGTATTAGGGTTTAGGTTTTAAGGTTTAGGGTTTAGGATTATGGGTTTAGGGATTAGGGCTTTAGGGGTTTAGGGGTATATGGTTTTAGGGGTTTTGTTTTTTAGGGTTTATGTTTTCGTGTTCTAGGGTTTTAGGGTTTAGGGTTAGGGTTTGGGTTTAGGGTTTAGATAATTTTTGGGTTTCAGTTTTTAGGGGTTTAGGGTTTAGGATTTAGGGTTTAGGGTTTTAGGGTTTAGGGTTTTTGGGTTTTATGATTTAGGGTAGGGTTTTTGGGTTTAGGGTTTAGGGTTTAGGGTGTTAGGGTGTTAGGGTTTAGGGTTTAAGTATTTGGGTTTAGGTTTTAGGGTTTAGGGTTTTAATGTTTTAGGGTTTAGGGTTTTAATGTTTTAGGGTTTAGGGTTTTAGGGATTTTGGGTTGTAGGGTTTAGGGTTTTAGGGTTTTAGGGTTTATGGTTTTAGGGTTTTAGGGGTTTAGGGCTTAGGGCTTAGGGTTTAGGATTTTAGGGTTTTAGGGGTTTAGGCTTTTAGCGGTTTGGGTTTAGTTTTAGGGTTTTCGGTTTAGGCTTTTAGGGTTGAAGGGTCTTTGGGCTTTAGGGTTTCGGATATAGGGTTTAGGGTTTTAGGGTTGTAGGCTTTTGAGTTTAAGGGTTTAGGTGTTTAGGGTTTTAGGGGATTAGGGTTTTAGGGTTCAGGGATTTAAGGTTTAGGGTTTCGGGTTTTAGGGTTTGAAGGTTTTAAGGTTTGAGGCTTTAGGGTTTGAGGGGTTATAGGGTTTTAGGGTTTAGGGTTTTAGCATTTAGGGTTTAGGGTTTTAGGTTTAGGGTTTTATGATTTTTGTGTTTTAGAGGTTAGGGTTTTAGAATTTAAGGTTTAGGGTTCTAGGATTTTTGGGTTTTATGGTTTAGGGGTTTAGGGTTTAGGGTTTTAGGGTTTTAGGGTTTTAGGGGTTTAGGGTTTAGGTTTATGGGTTTAGGGTTTAGATTTTAGGGTTTTAAGGTTTATGGTTTGGGGTTTGGGGTTTTTGGGTTTAGAGTTTAGGGTTTAGTGTTTTAGGGTTTTAGGACTTAGGGTTTTATGGTTTTAGGGTTTTGGGCTTAGGGTTTAGTGTTTAAGGTTTAGGGTTTAGGGTTTAGGGTTTAGGGTTTAGGATTTTATGATTTTAGGGTTTTAGGGTTTTAGGATTTAGGATTTAGGGTTTAGGGTTTAGGGTTTCTAAGGTTTTTTGGTTTTAGGGTTTAGGGGTTTATGGTTCTATGGTTTAGGGTTTAGGTTTTAGGGTTGACGGTTTTAGGATTTTAGGCTTTTTGGGGTTGAGGGTTTAGGATTTAGGGTTTAGGGTTTCAGGGTTTTAGGGTTAAGGGTTTTAGGGTTTTAGGGTATTGGGTTTAGGGTTTTAGGGTATTGGGTTTAGTGTTTAGGGTTTAGGGTTTCGATTTTAGGTTTTTGGGTTTAGGGTCTAGGGTTTAGGGCTTTAGGTTTTTTGGAATTTAGGGTTCTAGGGTTTTAGGGTTTAGGGTTGAGGATTTTATGGTTCTGGTGTTTAGGATTTTGGGTTTGGGGTTTTAGGGTTTAGGGTTTTAGGGTTTTAGGGTTTAGGGTTATGGGTTTTAGGGTTTAGGTTCTAGGGGTTTAGGGTTTTAGGGTTTTAAGGTTCAGGGTTTAGGGTTTAGAGTTTTACGGGTTTCGTGTTTTGGGGGTTAGGTTTTAGGGTTTAGGGTTTTATGGTTTTAGGGTTTTGGGCGTTTTGGGTTTTAGGGTTTAGGTTTTAGGGTTTTAGGGTTTAGGGTTTCGGGATAGGGTTTAGGGTTTTATTGTTTTAGGGGTTTAGGGTTTAGGATTTAGTGTTTAGGTTTTAAGGTTGACGGTTTTAGGGCTTTTGGGTTTTAGGGTTTAGGGTTTTAGGGTTTAGGGTTTTAAGGTTTGAGGGTTTTAGGGTTTAGGGTTTAGTATTTACGTTTTAGGGTCGACAGTTTAGGGTTTTAGGATTTTTGGGGTTTAGGGTTTTAAGGTTTTAGAGTTTTAGGGTTTAGGGTTTTGGGTTTAGGTTTAAGGGTTTAGGGTTTTGGGTTTACGGTTTAGGGTTGAAGGTTTTTGGGTTTCGGGTTTTTTGGTTTCAGGGTTTTAGAAAGTTTAGGGTTTTGGGTTTTTGGGTTTTAGTGTTTATGGGTTGTGGGTTCTAGGTTTAGGGTTTAGGTTTTAGCGTTTAGGGTTTGCGGTTTAGGGTTTAGGGTTTAAGGTTTTAGGAAATAGGCTTAGGGTTTCAGGGTTTTTGGGTTTTAGGGTGTTAGGGTTTTAAGGGTTTAGAGTTTAGGATTTAGGTTTTAGGGTTTTAAAATTTTGGGTTTAGGGTTCTTGGGTTTTTGGGTTTTAGGGTTTTTGGGTTTTAGGGTTTTTGGGGTTTAGGGTTTTAGGGTTTTAGGGGTTTAGGGTTTCGGGTTTTGGGTTTACGGTTTAGGTTTTAGGGTTTATGTTTAGGGTTTAGGATTTAGGGTTTTAGGGGTTTAGAGTTTAGGGTTTCGGGATAGGTTTTAGGGTTTTAGGGTTTATTCTTTAGGCTTTAGGGTTGACAGTTTTAGGATTTTAGGGTTTCTGGGGTTTAGGATTTAGGATTTAGGGTTTGGGGTTTTAGGGTTTTAGGGTTTTAGGGATTAGGGCTTAGGGATTAGGTTTTAGGGTTTGGGGTTTTTGGTTTACGGTTGAGTGTTTTAGGTTTTAAGGTTTAGGGTTTTAGGGTTTTGGGTTTTAAGGTTTTCGGGTTTTGGATTCTGGGTTTAGGGTTTAAGTTTTAGGGTTTTTGATTTTGGGTTTAGAGTTTAAGGTTTTAGGATTTAGAGCATAGGGTTTTAGGGTTTTTGGATTCTAGGGTTTTTGGGTTTTATGGTTTTAGGGGTTTAGGGTTTTAGGGTTTAGGGTTTAGGTTTTCCGGATAGGGTTTAGGGTTTATTGTTTAGGTTTTAGGGTTGACGGTTTTACGATTTTAGGGTTTCTGGGGTTTAGGATTTAGGATTTAGGGTTTGGGGTTATAGGATTTTAGGGTATTAGGGTTTTAGGGATTAGGGCTTAGGGATTTGGTTTTAGGGTTTAGGGTTTTTGGTTTACGGTTTAGTGTTTAAGGTTTTAGTGTTTAGGGTTTTATGGTTTTAGGGTTTTAGGGTTTTGGGTTTTAGGGTTTTTGGGTTTTGGGTTCTGGGTTAAGGGTTTAGGTTCTAGGGTTCTGGGTTTTGGGTTTAGGGTTTAAGGTTTTAGGATTAGGGCGAAGAGTTTTAGGGTTTTTCGGTTTTAGGGTGTTAGGGTTTTAGGGGTTTAGAGTTTAGGATTTAGGATTTAGGGTTTTAGGGTTTTAGGATTTAGGGGTTTAGGGTTTTAAGGTCTTAGGGTTTTTGGGTTTTAGGATTTAGGGTTTAGGGTTTTAGGGTTCTAGGGTTTAGGGTTTTGGGGTTTTAAGGTTTTAGGGTTTTGGGTTTTAGGGTTTTAGGATTTTCAGGTTTTGGGTTCAGGGTTTAGGGCATGGGTTTTAGGGTTTAGGGTTTAGGGTTTAGGGTTTAGGGTTTTAGGGTTTTAGGGGTTTAGGATTTAGGGTTTATGGTTTAGGGATTAGGATTTTGGGGTTTTAGGGTTTCAGGGTTTTGGGTTTAGGGTTTTAGGTATGGTTTTAGGGTTTAGGTGCTTAGGGTTCAGGGGCTTAGGGTTTAGGGTTTAGGGTTTAGGATTTAGGATTTTAGGGTTTTAGGGTTTGATGGTTTTAGGGCTTTAAGGTTTTAGGGTTTAGGGTTTTAGGGGTTTAGGGTCTTGGGGTTTTAGGATTTCAGGGTTTAGGGTTTAGGTATTAGGGTTTTACTTTAGGGTTTAGGATTTAGGGTTTTAGGTTTTTAGAGTTTTAGGGTTTACAGTTTAGGGTTTTAGGGTTTAGGGTTTAGGGTTTTAGGGTTAAGGGTTTAGGGATTAGAGTTTTAGGGTTTTACGGGTTTTGTGTTTTAGAGTTTAGGTTTTTGTGTTGTAGAGTTTTAGGATTTTAGTGTTTAGGGTGTAGCGTTAGGGTTTACGGTTTTGGGGTTCAAGGGGTTTTGGGTTTAGGGTTTAGTGTTTAGGTTTTAGGGTTGACAGCCTTAGAGTTTTAGGGTTTAGAATTTAGGGTTTTGGGTTTTTAGGTTTTTTGGTTTAGGGTTTAGGTTTAGGGTTTTACGGTTTTGGGTTTTCGGGCTTTAAGGGTTATCATGTTTTGGGTTCTGAGCTTAGGGTTAAGGTTTTGGGGTTTAGGGTTTTGGGTTTAGGGTTTAGGGTTTAAGGTTTTGGTTTTAGGGTTTAGGGTTTTTTTTTTAGGGTGTTAGAGTTTAGGGTTTTAGGATTCTAGGATTTTTGGGTTTTATGCTTTTAGGGGGGTTAGGATTTAGGATTTAGGGTATAGGGTTTTAGGGTTTGAGGCCTTAGGATTTTTTGGTTTTAGGGTTTTAGGGTGTTTGGGTTTAGGATTTAGGGTTTTAGGGTTTTAGGGTTTTAGGGTTTTAGAGTTTTAGGGTTTAAGGCTTATGGGTTTTCAGGTTTTAGTATTTAGGGTTTAGGGTTTTATGATTTTTGGGTTTTAGAGTTTAGGGTTTTAGGATTTAGGGTTTATGGTTCTAGGGTTTTTGGGTTTCAGGGGGTTTATGGTTTAGGGTTTGATGCGGACATCGGTGACAAAGAAGATGAGATTTTGGCTTTGGCATTAGATTTTTATGAGAAGTTCCATAGGATGTCCAATGACAATGAATCCTATCAATTGGACTATGGAATTCAGCCCAAGAACAGGCCCAGCAGAGCAGGCCCAATGGCTTCAGCCCAAGAACAGGTCCAGCAGAGCAGGCCCAATGGCTAAAGAGGTGCTGATGGTTGTGAATTAGAATCCTAAATCAGCTAGGATTTTAATTAAATTAGGAAAGTTTCTTTGTGTTATTTTCTAGATTTAGAATTTGTTATTTTCATAATTGGAAGGTTGGCTCCTTGTTACTTGTTAACATAGAACTCTCTTTCTTTGTTAAGGTAGGACTCTCTTTCCTTGTTAAGATAGGACTCTCTTTCCTTGTTAAAGTAGAACTCTCTTTCCTTATTTTAGGTTAGGATTTCTTATAAATAAGATTGTAATCAGCCCCTTGAGGGCACCGAATATTTTGATAAATAAAATTTAGTTTTCTTTTTCCACAAAAACAGAGTTGTTTTGTGAGGAGTTAATCACTGCAATACGTTGCAGAATTTTTGGTTTCGACCAGACCGAGTTCTGGGTTATCAGCCCACGGCAGATTGTCGTCGGGAAATTCTAACACTGCAGACTCTTGCTGGAAATCCAGCCACTGTTCGGTGTTTTGTTTACTGCAATCAGCTGCAGTCCATCGTTGGAAAATTCCAGCCTAGGTGACGGTCCTGAACACGGCAAGAGGCAATCTCCATCTTGGTCTTTTGCTGCAAACAGCTAGCAGTTCCTGCTAAAGTCAGGTCTAGCACCAAGTGCAAACAGCGATCTGCACATCCTCTACCAGTGACCAGTTCAGACAGCAAGTTGCAGATAGTGTAAATTCGGTAGGATTCTTGTATTGCGCCCGAATTATCCAAGTTACTGTCAAGCTTCCGCGTAGCGATCGGGTTTTCGACAATTTATTTGTCTTAGCCTACATCAGAGTGGTATCAGAGCTTTTGAGTTAATCGAGACTCCGACATCGATCTTTCCTGTGAGTGGCTTATTTTATCACTACTATTATTTTGCTGCAAGACTTTTTTGTTCTTTTCATTGAGTTATGGCACGGCGTTATAATTTTCGCCCTCGTCAAGCACGTATGGATGGCGGGATCCCTACAAATTCCGTTCCTCGGGTCAGAAGTGCCCCAGAAAGTGGCCCTACTCATCCGATGGGCAGTTCTTCAAGCAGTGGTCACCCAAATTCAACTCAAAATAAGAATCTAAATATGGATCAGATAGTTCAGATGATGGCCAATATGGCACAGGATATAGCAGATTTGAAGAGACAAAGCAATCAACGTCCCCCTAGCATTCCTTCCGTCATAACAGTCATTCATCATCGTCAGACGAGACACCACCTCGTTTTCCCTCTCCTCCTAGACGTCGACACAGATATGTAGACAAACGTCCAGAAAGGGACCATAAAACAAGTCTTGATTCATATGGCATTCGAGTTGACATTCCCGATTATTCAGGCAGTACCGAGCATGATGAGTTCGTCGAATGGATCGAGGCAATTGAGAATGCTTTTGATTGCAGAGAAGTTCCGGATGACATGAAAGTTAAGTTGGTTTCTTCTAAACTGAAAGGTAGAGCTTTATCATGATGGCAGAGGATTAAGACTGACAGGCAAAGTCAGGGGAAATCTAAAATCCGAGACTGGCATAAGATGAAGAAATTGATGTTTAACACCTTTCTACCAACCAACTACAAGAAAGAACTATTCTCCAGACTGCAAAACCTTAAGCAAGGTAACAAGACCGTAGCAGAGTACACTGAGGAATTCAATCTCCTAGTATCTGGGAACAATCTCTATGAATCAGAAGAGCAATTGGTCCAACGATACATTGAAGGCCTTCGAACTTCCATAGGAGATGCTGTTATGGCCTTTGATCTACTTGCTTTATCAGGTGCATTTAAGAAAGCACTACACTATGAAAAAGTAGAGCGTCGCAAAAGCAGGACCTATCAGGCTCCATCTAACAAGCCTGTAGGAAGCAGTTCAGGTACCAATAAGGGTACATCTTCAAAGTTTGTGACTCAGCCTTCATCTTCCAAGCCTAGCAATTCCAGTGGCAAGCGCACAGTGACGTGTTTCAAGTGCAACGGTATTGGGCACTATGCTTCAGAATGCCCCAATCGAGCTGTGAATTTGGCCCAAGAAGAGGAACCAGTGGCAGAGATAGAGTCAGAGAAGTCAAATTCCATCCCCGAAGAAGAAATCAATTATGGTGAGTCAGGGGATAATCTTATGATCCAGTATTCTTTGTTCACACCAAAAGAAGAGATCAAAGACGAATGGCTTCGTATTAACCTTTTCCATACACGCTGCACTATCGGAGGCAAGGTATGTCATTTAATCATTGATAGTGGTAGTTGCAGTAACGTTGTTTCACTTAAAGTTGTTGAAAAGTTGAAATTGACGACTCAAAAACATCCTAAACCCTTCCAAATGTCATGGTTAAAGAAGGGAGGTGAATTTGTGGTAGATAAGAAATGCCCAGTTTCTTTTCAAATTGGGGGAAAATACTACGACGATGTATGGTGTGACGTAGTACCCATGGATGCATGTCACTTGTTATTAGGCAGACCTTGGCAGTATGATAGAGATACTCATCATTATGGCCGCAAAAATATCTACTCATTCCACAAGGATGGCACTAAGCATATTTTGGGACCTTTGAGAGACTTAGAGAAAGTCCGGCCCAAAAGGACAAATGTTAATTTGGTCACATTTTCTGAAATACAAATGACCGTTAAAGAGAGAGGAGAATTATTTGCACTTGTAGCCAAGGAAGTGGACACAGCTGAGAAAACCATCCCACCACTGCTACAACCAATTATGCAAGAATTTGCTGATGTATTCCCTGATGAGTTACCAGCAGGGTTACCACCTATGAGAGACATACAACATTGTATTGACCTCATTCCAGGATCGACTTTACCGAACAGAGCTGCTTACAGAATGAGTCCCACAGAAAGTGCAGAATTGAATCGACAAGTATATGAATTAATAGACAGAGGCTTCATCCGTGATAGTATGAGTCCTTGTTCTGTGCCAGCATTATTGACTCCAAAGAAAGATGGCAGTTGGCGTATGTGTGTTGACAGTAGGGCTATCAACAAGATCACTATTCGTTATTGTTTCCCGATCCCGAGACTTGATGATATGTTGGATATGTTAGCAGGGGCAGTAATATTCTCCAAAATTGATTTAAAAAGTGGGTACCATCAAATCAGAGTCAGACCTGGTGATGAATGGAAAACAACATTTAAGACTAAAGAAGGCTTATATGAGTGGCTTGTTATGCCGTTTGGCCTTTCCAATGCCCCAAGTACCTTTATGAGGGTAATGAACCAAGTACTCAAGCCTTTCATTGGTAAGTTTGTCGTGGTCTACTTTGACGACATTCTTATCTACAGTCGAAATGAGCAACAGCACATTGATCACCTCCGCCAAGTTTTTGAGACCTTGAAAAAGGAACAACTATATGCAAATCCAAAGAAATGTACTTTTATGACTAACGAAGTTATTTTCTTACGATATGTTGTGAGTACAGATGGCATCAAGGTAGATGAAGCAAAGGTGGAAGCAGTGCGCGACTGGCCGACACCCAAGAATGTACATGAGGCTCGTAGTTTTCATGGCTTGGCATCTTTCTACAGATGGTTCGTCAGGAACTTCAGCATGATTATGGCCCCTTTTACAGGTTGTTTGAAAAAGGGTGAGTTCCAGTGGACACAAGCCGCAGAAGAGAGCTTTCAGATTATCAAGCAGCGGTTGACTGAAGCTCCAGTCTTAGCCATTCCAGATTTCAAGAAGCAGTTTGTGGTTGACTGTGATGCATCTCATACTGGTGTGGGTGCAGTCCTCAGTCAAGAACAGCGCCTAGTTGCATTCTACAGTGAGAAGTTGAACGGAGATCAGAAGAGGTATTCTACATACGACTTAGAGTTCTATGCTATTGTACAAGCCCTCAGACACTGGCGTCATTATCTTCTTCATCAGCCTTTTGTGCTTAACTCTGATCATCAAGCACTGAGTTATATCAACGGGCAACACAAGGTCAACACCCGGCACGCAAAGTGGGTTTCTCTTATACAAGCATTTACTTTTGTAGTACAACTCAAGTCTGGAGTTCAAAACAAGGTCGTAGATGCTCTCAGCAGGAAATCAGCCTTGTTGACTCAGATGCGGGTGCATGTGCTTGGATTTGATACTTTTCAAGACCTATATCAGAATGATCATCACTTTGAACCGATTTGGCAACAACTTAGCCAAAATCGACCCTGTGGCCAATATAGTATGCAAGATGGCTACATATTCAAAGATTCTAGACTATGTATTCCGCAATGTTCACTACGAGAGAGGCTAGTCAAAGAATTACATAGTGGTGGACTAGCAGGACATTTTGGTCTAGATAAGACCATGGCACTATTGGAAGAGAAGTTTTATTGGCCAAGTATGAAGCGAGAGGTGAGCAGTTTTGTCAACCGTTGTTATATCTATCAAACAACAAAAGGACACTCTCAAAATACAGGGCTTTATACTCCTCTCCCTGTTCCAGCAGCACCATAGGAGGATGTATCCATGGATTTTGTCTTAGGTTTGCCGAGAACACAACGAGGTATGGACAGCATATTAGTTGTGGTGGATAGATTTTCTAAGATGGCACACTTCATTCCATGCAAGAAGTCTTCAGATGCCTCACATGTGGCGGCATTGTATTTGAAAGAGGTCGTCAAATTGCATGGTATTCCAAAATCTATCGTCTCCGATAGAGATACGAAGTTCATGAGTCACTTCTAGCTTTCTCTCTGGCGACAGTTGGGTACACAGTTGAAGTTTAGCAGTGCCTATCATCCACAGACCGACGGTCAGACTGAGGTGGTTAACAGGACTTTGGGTAATTTCCTAAGAAGTTTGATTGGACGGAAGCCAAGGCAGTGGGATTTGGTTTTACCACATGCTGAATTTGCCTACAATCGCTCGACAAGTCGTACGACAGGTCACAGTCCATTTCAAGTTGTATATGGTTCCAATCCCAGTAGTGTGTTAGATTTGGTGCCCTTACCTTCAAAAGGACCAAAATCTCAAGCAGACGACGATTTAATTGCAGAGATCAAATAGTTGCATAAGCAGGTACGTCATAAGATTGAACAGAGCAATCTCCAGTTCAAGGAAGCTGCAGACAAGCACAGGCGACGGGCCGTTTTTTATGCAGGTGATATGGTATGGGTACACCTCCGGAAAGAGCGATTTCCAACGGGTACCTATGGCAAACTGAAGATGCGCAACATAGGTCCGTGCGAGGTTCTAAGGCGGATTAATGATAATGCTTACCAAGTAAAGTTGCCAGAAGGTCTCAGTATTTCCGATGTTTTTAATGTGTCCGATTTATGCATCTATAGTGGAGATGAAGATTTCAGTGATACAAACTCGAGGACGAGTTCTTTCCAGGACTGAGAGAATGATGCGGACATCGGTGACAAAGAAGATGAGATTTTGGCCTTGGCATTAGATTTTTATGAGAAGTTCCATAGGATGTCCAATGACAATGAATCCTATCAATTGGACCATGGAATTCAGCCCAAGAACAAGCCCAGCAGAGCAGGCCCAATGGCTTCAGCCCAAGAACAGGCCTAGCAGAGCAGGCCCAATGGCTAAAGAGGTGCTGATGGTTGTGAATTAGAATCCTAAATCAGCTAGGATTTTAATTAAATTAGGAAAGTTTCTTTGTGTTATTTTCTAGATTTAGAATTTGTTATTTTCATAATTGGAGGGTTGGCTCCTTGTTACTTGTTAACATAGAACTCTCTTTCCTTGTTAAGGTAGGACTCTCTTTCATTGTTAAGATAAGACTCTCTTTCCTTGTTAAAGTAGAACTCTCTTTCCTTATTTTAGGTTAGGATTTCTTATAAATAAGATTGTAATCAGCCCCTTGAGGGCACCGAATATTTTGATAAATAAAATTTAGTTTTCTTTTTCCACAAAAACAGAGTTGTTTTGTGAGGAGTTAATCACTGCAATATGCTGCAGAATTTTTTGTTTCGACCAGACCAAGTTCTGGGTTATCAGCCCACGGCAGATTGTCGTCGGGAAATTCTAACACTGCAGACTCTTGCTGGAAATCCAGCCACTGTTCGGTGTTTTGTTTACTGCAATCAGCTGCAGTCCATCGTTGGAAAATTCCAGCCTAGGTGACGGTCCTGAACACGGCAAGAGGCAATCTCCATCTTGGTCTTTTGCTGCAAACAGCTAGCAGTTCCTGCTAAAGTCAGGTCTACCACCAAGCGCAAACAGCGATCTGCACATCCTCTACCAATGACCAGTTCAGGCAGCAAGTTGCAAATAGTGTAAATTCGGTAGGATTCTTGTATTGCGCCCGAAATTATCCAAGTTACTGTCAAGCTTCCGCGTGGCGATCGGGTTTTCGACAATTTATTTGTCTTAGCCTACATCAGGGTTTTAGGGTTTATGGGTTTAGAGTTAAGGGTTTTGGGTTTAGGGTTTAGGTTTTAGGGTTTAGGTTTAGGGTTTAGGGTTTAGAGTTTAGGGTTTTAGGGTTTTAGGATTTAGGGTTTTAAGGTTTTAGGGTTTTGGGTTTGGGTTTTAGGGGTTAAGGTTTAGGTTTTAGGGTTTAAGTTTTGAGGTTTAGGATTTAGGGTTTAGGGTTTTAGGGTTTACGGTTTTAGGATTTAAGGTTTAGGGTTCTAAGGTTTTTGGATTTTAGGGTTTTATGGGTTTAGAGTTTTAGGGTTTAGGGTTTAGGGTTTAGGTTTTAGGGTTTTAGGGTTTTCGGGTTTAGGGTTATGGGTTTTAGGGTTTAGGGTGTATGGGTTTAGGGTTTAGGGTTTAGGGTTTAGAGTTTTACGGGTTCTGTGTTTTAGGGTTTAGGTTTTAAGTTTTAGGGTTCAGGGGTTTAGGGTTTAGGGTTTAGGATTTAGGGTTTTACGGTTTTAGGGTTTTATGGTTTTAGGGTTTTAAAGTTTTAGGGTTTAGGGTTCTAGGGGTTTAGGGTCTTGGTGTTTTAGGGTTTTAGGGTTTAGGGTTTTGGTTTTAGGGTTTAGGATTTAGGGTTTTAGGTTTTTAGAGTTTTAGGGTTTACAGTTTAGGGTTTTAGGGTTTAGGATTTTAGGGTTTTAAGGTTTAGGGTTTTGGGGTTAAGGGTTTAGGGATTAGAGTTTTAGGGTTATAGGGGTTTTGTGTTTTAGAGTTTAGGTTTTTGTGTTGTAGAGTTTTAGGATTTTAGTGTTTAGGGTGTAGGGTTAGCGTTTACGGTTTTGGGGTTCAAGGGGTTTTGTGTTTAGCGTTTAGTGTTTAGGTTTTAGGGTTGACGGCCTTAGGGTTTTAAGGTATAGAATTTAGGGTTTAGGGTTTTACGGTTTAGGGTTTTCGGACTTTAGGGTTATCATGTTTTGGGTTCTGAGCTTAGGGTTAAGGTTTTAGGGTTTAGGGTTTAAGGGTTTTAGGGTTTAGGGTTATGGGTTTTAGAGTTTAGGTTCTAGGGGTTTAGGGTTTTAAGGTTCAGGGTTGAGGGTTTAGGGTTATGCGTTTTAGGGTTTCGGTTCTAGGGGTTTAGGGTTTTTGGGTTTTAAGGTTCAGGGTTTAGGCTTTAGAGTTTTACGGGTTTCGTGTTTTGGGGGTTAGGTTTTAGGGTTTAGGTTTTTACGGTTTTAGGGTTTTAGGCATTTTGGGTTTTAGGGTTTAGGTTTTTGGATTTTAGGGTTTAGGGTTTCGGGATAGGGTTTAGGGTTTTATTGTTTTAGGGGTTTAGGGTTTAGGATTTAGTGTTTAGGTTTTAAGGTTGACGGTTGTAGGGCTTTTGGGTTTTAGGGTTTAGGGTTTTAAGGTTTGAGGGTTTTAGGGTTTAGGGTTTAGTATTTACGTTTTTGGGTCGACTGTTTAGGGTTTTAGGATTTTTGGGGTTTAGGGTTTTAAGGTTTTAGAGTTTTAGGGTTTAGGGTTTTGGGTTTAGGTTTAAGGGTTTAGGGTTTTGGGTTTACGGTTTAGGGTTGAAGGTTTTCGGGTTTCGAGTTTTTTGGTTTTAGGGTTTTAGGATTTTAGGGTTTTGGGTTTTAGGGTTTTAGTGTTTATGGGTTGTGGGTTCTAGGTTTAGGGTTTAGGTTTTAGCATTTAGGGTTTACGGTTTAGGGTTTAGGGTTTAAGGTTTTAGGAATTAGGCTTAGGGTTTCAGGGTTTTTGGGTTTTAGGGTGTTAGGGTTTTAGGGGTTTAGTGTTTAGGATTTAGGTTTTAGGGTTTTAAAATTTTGGATTTAGGGTTCTTGGGTTTTTGGGGTTTTAGGGTTTTAGGGTTTTAGGGGTTTAGGGTTTCGGGTTTTGGGTTTACGGTTTAGGTTTTAGGGTTTATGTTTAGGGTTTAGGGTTTCGGGATAGGTTTTAGGGTTTTAGGGTTTATTCTTTAGGCTTTAGGGTTGACGGTTTTAGGATCTTAGGGTTTCTGGGGTTTAGGATTTAGGATTTAGGGTTTGGGGTTTTGGATTTTAGGGTATTAGGGTTTTAGGGATTAGGGCTTAGGGATTAGGTTTTAGGGTTTCGGGTTTTTGGTTTACGGTTTAGTGTTTTAGGTTTTAAGTAGGGGTGTAAACGGACCTGGATCCGGCCCACGGATGGCCCGGCCCAAATCCTAAAGTCCACGGACTCGGACTCGGACAGTCCGTTTAGTTTTCGACGGGCCGCAGAAGGTCCGCGAGCCCGTCGGACGGTCCGCTCACGTTTTCTAATTAACCTTCCGTAAATGAACCCTTCCAACCCTAGTGCCCGTATTCTTTTATTTTGCTTCTCATTTGCCCCTTCGAAAGCAAGCACTTCCGTGTCTCCATCTCTCGCCGTCGCCCTTCGCCCCTTCACTGCCGCTTGGGTTCTCGATCGCTTTCTCTCGCCGTCGTTCTCGATCGGCCAAAAACCCTTCTCTCAGCGTCGTTCTCGATTGCTTTCTCCTCTCTTCCCTTCTCTCACAGTCCCTTTGCTCGGATTTTACTCTCTTTCTCACTCAATCTCTTCCCTTCTCTCTCAGTTCTCTCAATCCTCTCCCTCAGCCCTCTTCTCTGTTCGGATTTGCAGTGGCCAACGCCGTCGCCCTTTGCCCCTTGGCTGCTGCTTGGGTCGCTCCTTGTCGCCGCCCTACGCATCTGTCACAGGTAATTTATTTTTTTTTCTCTTTTTAATTTCATGGGTGAGAGAGAAAGAGGGAGAGACGGATTGAGAAGAGAGAGACGATGAGAATTTTCTATTTAGAGAATATCATTTTCTATTTTTAATTTTATTTATTTTCATTCTATGCATACCCTTAGGCTCTGAAGGATCCATTCTTATTTAGTAAGTAGAAGTGGTATTCTTTTATATTTCCAACTTTGTTTAATTCCAAATTTAGCATACATGAGGGTTGGCTCATAGATTGGAGAATTCTTTTTTTACAATATATGTGTGTTGTATAAACCACCGAATAAGGCAGAGAATGAGATCAATAAAGTAAATTTTTTATTTCTCCTAAGCAGATTTGGCTTAAGGAAGACCCATTCGCCGCTGAGTCTTGCAATATATGATTTGAGTCTTGAAAAGTCAGGACGTGGAGGGTGATAAGTGATTAATCTCCAACCCAGGTAATCCTAACTCTTTTAATTTTCTGGTTAATTCTGGCCGAAATTTCTGTGGGATATAGTTAACTAGGAACGATCCAATTCTTGAGCCCAGAAATTGTTTGGAACAATGTGAACCCAGGTGTTGGTTGACTGGGTTTTTTCTTCTGAAACTAAACTTATTTATGTGGGTTTGACGTCAGTTAATGACCAATTTAAGGGGGTTTAATCCCAGTTTTAAATTCTGTTTTGAACTAATTTCCTTTAATGTTTTAAACCCATAATTTAAACCTGATTTGTGATTAATTTACAAAGCTTGAAAGTTGTCGAAACTAGTTTCTAACATCTAATCTGAGACTGATTTAGAAATTAAACACAGTCCTTATTATCTGTGGAACTGACTTCAATATTTTATTTATAGAAGGGCATGCTTTATTGTCTGTGTTTGTGCTTTTCAATATAATTTGTTGTGAATTCTATGTCATGTCTCACATTAGAAAAGTGAATATGTTCAACTGATATTTAGCTGAAATTATTATAGTGGAATGATGCTTTAAAGCCTTTTTTAGAAACTATCTTAAATGTGATTTGGGAAAATATCTTCCTTAGAAATAGCCTTGTTATGGAACATCATGTTTTGATTGGGTTAAATGTATTCTTAAATATGATTAGAACTTAACATAAATGAAATTTATTATACTTTTTCTGCAGTACAATGTCTAATCCAAATGAGAGGAATGACTTTATTGCGGAGAATGAGATAGATGAACATCTAACTCTTCTAGATCCCAAAAAGATAGGAAAAGGACGTCGACTGTTTGGAATGATTTCCATTACGTAGAGATGAATGGAGTTGGGACTGCAATATGTAATCATTGTTCGGGAGTATTTACAGGTTCGAGTAGTAGTGGAACTTCCCACTTGCGACGCCACTTGCTTTCTTGTAAGAAATATGATCCAACACAATTGGGTGGCCATAATGAAACAGAGTGTGCCGATTCTCATTTAGAATTTGATCAACAACGTAGTATAGAGGATCTTGCGAGTATGATAATGTTGCATGGGTATCCTTTTTCAATTGTTGAACATCAAGGGTTTATACGTTATTCGAGGAATCTTCAACCTCAATTTCAGCTTGTCTCAAGGAATACCATCAAGGGCATTTGTATGGGTTTGTATGAGATGATGAAAGGTGAGTTATATAGGGAGTTAGATTCCCTAACTAGTCATATTAGCCTTACCACTGATATGTGGACATCAATACAAACTGTAGGCTACAGTTGTTTAACGGCACACTACATAGACGCCGAATGGAATTTGCAAAAGAGATTACTCCGTTTTAAAGTAGAACCTGTTCCTCATGATGGAGAAAACTTATTCAATTCCGTTTTCAAGAGCATGATAGATTGGAATATCGATTGGAAGATATTCGCAATAACAGTCGATAACCATAGAGTAAATGATTCATTGGTTTCAAAGCTTGCTGGGAAGTTGGGGGGAAGCTTAACACTTGGTGGTAGGCTATTTCATGTGCGTTGTTGTGCATATGTTTTAAATTTAATAGTCCAAGAAGGCATGAAGGTAATAAATAAGGATGTTGACAAGATTCGAGAAAGTGTCAAATACGTCAACGGGCCACAATCAAGGTTGAAAACCTTCAATGACATGTGTAGACAAGCTAGAATAAATTCCAACAAGAAGTTGATCATGGATGTCTCTACAAGGTGGAATTCCACATATAAAATGTTAGATGTGGCTTTGAAGTACAAAGATGCATTCTAACATTTGGAATATTTGGATGCCAACTATAAAGAGAAAGCGGGAGCGCCATCTTGGAGTGAGTGGGAGAATACTGAAAATATTTTTAAGCTTTTAGAACCGTTTTATACTGCTACAAATGTTTTTTCTAGTTCTAAATATCCCACCTCAAATTTATTTTTTTCTGAAGTTTGTGATATTCGGTTACATTTATATGAACAATCAATCATTGCAGACGATATACTTGCCCCTATAGTGGACAAGATGTTTGGCAAGTTTGAGAAGTATTGGGACATTTGTAGCCTACTCTGGCGATTGCACAATTCTTCGATCCTCAATATAAGATGAAGTTGATGGAGTTCTTTTATCCAAAATTTTTTGGGCCTGATGTTGCTGAGGATCAAATGGCTTCTTCTTGACAGGTTTCTTCTTGGGCTAGTTATTTAATTGGATTTTTAGTTGGGTTGGGTCTTTGGATTTTTTAAGCTCTTGGTTGGATTGGATTCTGACTTTTTTTTTTTTTTTTATAGGGAGAGAGAGAAACTTGATTGCATGGTCATGGATTCAATTCATGGTCCATGACTGGATGGATCACTTGGAGGACACCGAACAGGTATAATAAGTATACAGTCCCATTTCATCTTATAGAAGGAATCAAATTAAAAAAAAAACATGCATGAAAGTTACCCAATGGTTGAATATAATGGACAATGTTGGTGGGTCTACTTACCATGAATAAATAAAATTAATTGAACAATAAAACAGAGTAGGAATATCATTTCTTAATCAGATGATAATTTGTTGTGAGTGTTCAATTTTCAGTAGAATGTTGGACAGTTCATCTACATGGACTTTCGATATGGGTGTGCCCTACATTTTATAGATTTTCCTACATTCAAAATATTAGTAAAATGTGAACCCAGGGGTTAGCTTGATGGTCAATTTTCACTCTTGTTTGTTGGAAGTCTTGGGATCAAACCCCCTCAACACAAAAATGGCCACTCCCCATAGTTCTGTACTCATTGTGTGTTGATTGGGAGGTTTACATATGCCCCAAGGATTAGTCATGTGGGACGCTTGGATACTATAAATTTCTGAAGTACTACAAGTGATTTCTTTCCAATTATATGAAGGTGGAAATCAGAGCTCCAGAGAGTGTTGCAGATGGTTTTCCTTTGAAGTCATTCAAGTTCTTCAAGACTAAAGAAGTGTTTACTGGTTCATCTCAAGTGAGAACTGGCTTTTTGAACACAAGAACTCCTTGGTGGTAATTACTTGATCTGTATTTTTTGAGGTTTTTCTTCTCTTTAATGCATTCACTTCTACCTGATAAGCTCCTCCTAAGAGACCTCAATTCAATTACAAAAGACAAGTGCCCACTCATCCTACAAGAGTATCTCTCACTCTTTTTCCCTCTATTGCAAGTTTGTGTATATGTATAAAAATTGTTGCATGTGTATTTATGTATATCTAACTAGGATGATGGGTTCAGGGTGCCCATGAGGGAGATGGTAGGGTTGGAAGGTGAGAAAAGGCTTTCAGAGATTGGAACAGAGAAGATGATGGTTTCAATGGGCCATCAGGCATGTGGTGCTCTCACACTTTGGAATTATCCTTCATGGATGAGAAACCTTGTTGCACATGATATCAATGGGGAGGAGAGATCAGAGCCAATTGACATGGCTACCCTAGACGGTAATATTTTCTGTTTTTTCAATAATGTAGCACTCCCCATTCATTTTCCCTAAGGGAGGAGAGATCAGAGCCAATTGACATTATTTTTTGTTTCAGTATACAGGGATAGAGAGAGGAAAGTAGCGCGATACAATGAGTTCAGAAGAAACATGCTGATGGTTCCTATTAGCAAATGGGAAGACCTAACAGATGATGAAGTCGTCAACAAAGCTCTCGTTGAGGTTTATGGCGACGATGTAGAGAAGCTTGATCTTCTTGTGGGACTCCATGCAGAAAAGAAGATAAAAGGATCTGCTATTAGTGAGACTGCATTTTTCATCTTTGTACTCATTGCATCAAGGTATGCTTTGGGGTGATTACTTTCTTTTCTTTTCAATATTTTGATTTTCTACCTCATTTTCAATTCCATTTGGAGTTCTAGTAACCTAGTGTTTTGTTTTTAATCTCCTCTTTCTTATAATTTTGATGATGAGTAGGAGGTTAGAGGCTGATTGTTTCTTCACCACCAATTTCAACTCCAAAACCTATATTGAGAAAGGGTTGGAATGGGTTAACAAGACAGAGAGCCTGAAAGATGTGATCGATCGCCATTGCCCTGAAATGACGAGAAAATGGATGACATCTTCAAGTGCATTTTCTGTGTGGGATGCCATGCCCAACCCAACAAATTATGTACCGCTTTACCTGCGACCTGATCCATCAATGTTCTACTTTGAATTGTTGTATTCTCTCCACCAATGTAGAGCTCTTGAAAACTTGAGGAGAATGTAATCAGCTGCTATAACTTTACAACAAATGCAGAACACCCATAGAATTCCAAGTTTAATGGATTGTTGTATATCTTATTTAATTTTAAATGAAATTTGAATTTCAAATTTTCAAACTCTAATTAGACTTGGAATAAAATCTAATTTATTGGACTCAGTGGCCTAAAATTAAGGTTAAAACGTTTAAATTTGGGCTTTGGTAGCACTCAAGTAACATTAGGGCCATATGGTAGGCCAAACAAACAAATGGACCCTTATCGGGCCGCGGACTGTCCGAGACCCCGATCGGGCCGGGCCGGACTCAAGACTAAACGGACCCTGTATTTTCGGGCGGGGCCGCGGACGGTCCGATTGTCCTGTCGGGCCGGGCCGGATCTTGTCGGGCTGGGCCGGATTAGGGTCCGATTACAGGCCTAGTTTTAAGGTTTAGGGTTTTAAGGTTTTTGGGTTTTGGGTTCTGGGTTTAAGGTTTAAGTTTTAGGGTTTTTGATTTTGGGTTTAGAGTTTAAGGTTTTAGGATTTAGGGCGTAGGGTTTTAAGGTTTTTGGATTCTAGGGTTTTTGGGTTTTAGGGTTTTAGGGGTTTAAGGTTTTAGGGTTTAGGGTTTACGGTTTTGGGATAGGGTTTAGGGTTTATTGTTTCGGCTTTCGGGTTGACGGCTTTATGATTTTAGGGTTTCTGGGGTTTAGGATTTAGGATTTAGGGTTTTAGGGTATTAGGGATTAGGGCTTGGGGATTTGGTTTTGTAATGGCCCGAAATTTTTAAATCAATAAATATGTGGTTATTATTTATTTTTAATGGTGGAAATGAGAAATTTGATGGAATAAATGGTAAATGGATAAAAATTTAGACAAAGGCCCAAGTATGGCCCAATGGACTATGGATTGGATTTAAATTCATTTAAGGGGTCAATGATGGTCAATTGGGCCAAGGATGGTCAAATTGGGCCCAATACCCATTTGGGACCCAATAGATCAAGATGGTGTAAGCCCTAAGGTAAATGGGTAAGGGTGAATGTAACTGGGTCATGGGCCCAATGATGATCCAATTAGTTGGAATGAGTTGAATTAAATTTAAATCACCTAAGTTAATTTGAATTAAGCCAAGGTGATGTGGCCAATTGGGACCCACCTCCACCTCATCAAGTGAGGTGGCGTGTGGACCAAAGAATTGGTGGGGCCGGCCACCATGGTTGACTTGGTCAACCATGGGTGGATTTCATAGAGGAAATTTGATGGAATTAAATTAAGTGGGAATTAATTAACTTAACCCAATGATCCAATTAATAAATTAATTAAGATAATTAAAAAGATGGTCAAAGGTGGGAGACCAAACCATCTCATCTTTAAGGCATCAAAAAAAAAAAAAAAACGTTGGGTGGTGGTTTATCTCAACCACCACCATAAGTCTTAAAGCATAAAGCATAAACCAATAAAGCATGAGAAATATCTCATGTGGGGTGGTTGGGAGAATTAATGTAAAGTATAACTAAAGCAACCCAAAGAGATAAGATAAGTTTTTATCTTCTTCTCTCCATTTTACCCTCATCTCATTCTTCCATCTCTTCCACTCTCTCATGGCCGTCCCTCATCTCTAAGGAAGAAAAAAAAAAAAAGGAAAATTTGGAAGAGAAGAAGAGAAGAAGAGAAGAAAGGGTTAAGCTTGGGCCCTTCACCTCAAGGCCAAGGAAGCTAGACACCTCTTTATCCTCTCCTCCCTTCTCTCTCTCAAATCAAACCCTGTCATGGCCAAACCCAAGCTTGGGGGTTTTCACCATTGATCAAGCATTTTAGCCAACCAACAAAGGAGAAGGAGAAGAAAAAAGGTTAAGAAAGCCGACGGGAGTAACGAAAGTCAGAGGAGGCGTCGGATCATAAGCATTTTCTAAACAAGAGATTAAATTTTTCTTAGGGTTTAAGAGGTTATGAAATCCATTTCTTGGATTTAGAGGTGGCCAAAACATCATGGCCTTGGATCTTAAATCTATCAAGTGAAAGGAGGAAAGATGGGTTAACCCTAAATGGGTAAATTAGGGTTAAGAAACATAAAATGGATTAGGGACATTACGTAAGCATGGTAGGGAATTATTTGATTTATTAGGGTTTATGAAGAATGGAAGCCATGGAGGATGGTTTAGGGTTTTAGGTTTATTGATTAAATGTGGTTAAGTTTAAAGGGGTTTTATAAGAAAAATCATGGAAAGAGGGTTTATGATTTTTAGGGTTGTAAATGAGTAAATGTGTGTGATTTTTTTTTAAAAAGGGGTTTAAATGAGGAAATTCATGAGGCATGAAAATGGATTTCATGGCCTCAAGAGACATAGATAAATCATGGACCATGAACCATGGGTTCGGCCATGGTGTATGGCCGAACCCTATGGTGATCAAATGATGGATTAATGGTTATGAATTATGGAAAATGATGGAGAAGATTAACAATTTTTAAATGGACTTTAAGCATTGTAAATGAGGTTTTAAAAGTAAAAACTATGGAAAGATTTTATGGATGGAATGTTGTGGAACCCTATGGTGGTGTAGTGATGGAGTTAATGGGTGTGGAATTATGGAATTATGATGGTTTCAAATGTGTAATGAGACCAAAGAAAAAATGGGATAAAGACATCATGGGTTCGGCCATGGTGTATGGCCGAACCCATGACCCATTTGTGGGTAAACTTATGGATAAATTATGGTATGATGTATGTGAGAAATGAATGAGGATTAGAGTGTAAATGGCTAATTTCTAGTGTTGTTATGTTATGCTTAATGAGACATCAATGGACCCATTTTGTGAACCAATTAAGGACTAAGACTAATGTGTATGTATATATTGAAATGAATGGAGTTTAGGTTAAACTAAATGGTTGATGTAAATGATCTTGTGATATGGGTGATGGGTCAATTATGGACCCAAGATATGGCTAAGAATGATGATTCAATAATAAGTCATTTTCATGGGCTAAGAAAGGGTTTATGTATATGGCTAATTAATGTAAGTTAAGTTAATAAAAAGGGTTGTTTTAATGATATTATGGCATGATTAAAGGGGTCACTAATGGACTTAAGTGTATGGATCAATTATGAACTTAGTTAGGCAAGGGTGAATGATTGATTAACCATGGAGAAGTGGTAGTGGCAAAACCGTAATTAATAGCCAAATTCAAGAACTCCATGGGAGAGGACCATGGACTTAGGGGCATTAAATAATAAGTTTATGTATGGTTAAATAAAGCCTAGGAGGCTGATTTTTAGACTCATGAAATTAAAATATGTAATGGATTAAATGGGACCCACAAAACCTAAATAGTGACCGATTTTTCATATGGACTTGGAAATGATTAATGGGCTTAGAAATAGTAAAATGTGGACTGATTATGTGTATGTAATAAGGTATTGGATATTGCAAGCGGTGCGTGATCGGCGACCGGATTATCGGATGGAAGCGAGAAAGGACGCTAGTCGGTATTCGGTACGATTCCTACCTTTTTGTAAGCCATGGATTGAGTGATGGTTTCTTTAAATTAGTTTGGAAATTATATGGTTTGTTTTAAGATGGATTTGGATTTAGTATCATGTGATATTTTCCTCTAATTTATTTTGGTAATCATGTGGTTGTTTTTAAGATGGGTTTTGGATTTTGGTATTATGTGATGGGTTTCCTTTGATTTATTTTGATAATCATGGCATTGTTTTTAAGATGGGTTTTATGACTATGAGTTACATATATTACATGACATATGGCATCTACATCTCATGCATGGCATGGGAGGGATATGACAGAGGAAGGATGAAATGAAACCGAAGTCCATGCTCCGTCGAGGCGACCGAGAAGCAGCCATGGGGATAGCCTGATAGGCTATAACCGGAGACCATGCTCCGTCGGAGCGACCGAGAACCAACCATGGGGATATCTTGATGTGATTCATCCATCAAGGGGGTACCATAAGGTACAACTGGAATTCATGCTCCGTCAGGGCGACCGAGAAATAAGCATGGGAACACCTTGACGAGGCCTTGCCGTCAAGGGGGATACAGTGTGATTGGTTATATCTTGACGAGGTTTTTCCGTCAAGGGGGATATGGCATCATGATAGTAAGGATGATGGGTGGGATACATGACATAAGACACCCATGGCATGGCATTCACTTTCTAGTTTTCATTATATGATTATCTGTATGCTTGTTATCACTAATCCATGTGTTAGCCCTACTCGGAGTCCTACTGGGCGCGTTGTCTAACGCCCTACTTCTACCCTAGCTGATGACGCAGGAGACAGAGGAAACGAAGGACGAGACGGGAGCCAAGCGTAGGAGTTTGGGAAGGCGTGCTAGATAGTTTACTGATGTTTATTTTGAAAAATGTAAATTGAGTAATTTAGTTTGTCGAAATGTAATAATTTAGCTTACTTGCAATGTTTGGATGTTATTTTGGACATTATCAGTTTAAGGTATGTTAGTAATTAAATGAATGTATCTTCCCTGTTATCTCAAATTTGTAGGATAGTCTCTATGGTAATTTTCGCACTTAGTTAATATTCCACAAGCTTACGTCTACGTGTGAACTGTTCTCCGTGGACTTCGTTCCATGCACATGTAGGGTTGGCCAGTTAAGGGTCGGGCTTTAGAATCTCAGACTTAACTCGCGTCGTGACTTCCGCCCCCTTTGTCACTTTTTATTTCAAAAAAAAAAAATAGACTCTGATTTTCGGTGAAAAGGGGTGGGCGTTACAGTTGGTATCAGAGCGAAATCGGAAGAATGAATCTCTCGAAGTAAGATTAAGACGGTTGCATGTCTCACTGGCAGCTAAGAATCCCAACTGACCGACTCTTCGGAGTCCGCTGCATGGGGGCTGGGTTAATTTACTTCGATTGACTCAAACGGAAGCATTCAATCTGAGAACGACATTTGACGAGAAGGAATGATAGCAAGGGAAGAAAAAATCATTCTAAGTTAAATTTATCAAACACAGCAAAGTAGGATGTACTTTCCCTGGTATTCTCAAATTGAACAGCAAACAATAGGAATTTAGACATTTCCCCCCCAGAAACAGAGAAAAAAAAAAACCAAGTGTGCTTATTTGGCAACTTCCCCCAGACAAAATACATTGTACTATGCATGAGAAATTTCCCCAAAAACTAATTATGATTATTTGGTGATTTCCCCCAAAATGAGAAAACAAATCTAGATTTTCCCCAATTGATGGAACAGTGATGGATTTATCAAACGTAGGAAAATTTCCCCGATCTCACCAAGTGGAACAAACATTGATATTTAAGAAATCTATTCCCAAAACTAAGTGTGCTAATTTGGAAATTTTCCCCAAAATACATTATGCTATATGTAAGAAATTCCCCAAAGTCTAGATTGGTTTTATGGGAAACTGCTGTCAGTGATTTTTTTTTGTATTCTATTTATATTCTATGATACGGATATGTCAAGTGACGGGGAGTGTATGGAATTATGGGGTAAGGAAACCCCTAGCTGTTCCATAGATTTGGTGTCCGCTTCTAGCGTAGAAGTTGGCATGGACTTTCAGGAGGGACCTTCCGAGAAAGATGAAGAGGATTTAGCATCTCTTCCTGAAGAGGATGTGGAAGACTTTCCGATGATAAGAGAGTCGGTAGGGGAAAATAGAACCCGATTATATGCGCGAATTGTACAACCAAGTTGGGCACAACTGTACATACTGCCTTTACCCTCTTGAAGTGGTATGCCCGGTTTTTGGACTACATGGACACGGGAAAGAAAGGACTAGCTGTCCTTATATTGGAGGATAATTAATGATTTTAAGGTTTTAAATGAATGAAATAGGTGTGATATTAAATTGCACAAGCATACTTGTATTGTGAGTGCATGTGGATATACATGTATTGAGTTCTTATTGTTGAGTGTATGAGGTGATGAAAGACTAATAGTTATGATCATACTAATTAAGTGAGGAAAGAGTATGTAAAAATGCACAATGATGAACCACATGCATCAAATGATGATAAGAGGCATGAACTTTTGATGTGGGTTATATGTTGCATATGTTTTTGAGTGAGATAAATGTGAATAAAAAGGGTGGGGAGTATTTGATAATGTGATATATGGGTATACTTGGGGGATGGTACAATGGTTTTTAGAAATGGCTTTCATATTGGTGATGACCCATGGCTTGATAATTTGTCATGACCCAAGTGAAGAGATTTATGTTATGACATATAATGGGTGATGATGTAAACACTTTGTGAGGGGGTATAAGAGGTTCTCATATGAACAAAGTGCCATTTGAGAGATGTTGGATAAACAATGTATTTGAAAGAGACCGGAATGCATGGATTAACTTGCCACATGAAACTCGTGAGAGGATGACACTATGAGGAGAATGTGAAGGGTCTAGCTTGCAAAGACTAATATGTTGTATGAAAATCTTGTATGTATAATGCAATTGCATTCTCCCAATGTGTAGTGTAGATTATGAACGAGTGATGATAGGCCTTGAAATGGGTTTATGGCCTTAAAAGGCATGAATGAATGATGGACCATGAATTTATGAAAATATTTTATTTCGTGATTGCATGATGATTCCCTATGATGTTACTAAATTGTGAATTATCAATCATTGCAATGAGTTTATATGATATTGCTTTGATAATTGATTCTATGCAATGAATAGTCATTGAGGAACAAGGATGTGTTATAGATTATGTATATGATGATGAGTTGATAAAGTGTTGTGAGTTGTGAATATGTAGTATGCATGAAGAGGTTGTGATATGCCAATGCGTTTGGTTGGAAACCTAGGTGGGGCTGATGAATAATTCCAAAGTTTAGGAATTTGTGGATGGTCATGGATGGTCTTCGAATGTATTGGGATGACTTGCTTTGGATGAGTAGGATTGTTATTTCAAAATCTCTAGGTGTATGTATTGGGATGACTTGCTTTGGTTGGTAACCTAATCATAATTATGTTGAATCACTAGATCTTATTAATGTGTTATTTCTTATGTTACCTCAAGTTATTGTTTGATGAGAATGGAGATGAAAGATCTTGTTACACATGAGTTATGTTATTCGATGATTGTGTGTGATTTCAATTCTACGTGACCTGATAATGAAGGCATATGAACCGTATGATGTTGTAACCATTGATAACGTAGGCATGTAGGGTGGAATTTGGTGGTTGGTGAAACTTGTAATACTTGTGAATATTTTTAGTGGTGAATGGGTACTATTTGACATAACCTAAGTGAGCTTAGATGTACCACTATTTTTAGGAATCTATGAATATGTGTTGAATAATCCAAGGGGGTAGGAAATTAGTATTTATATGATTTGGATTGATGCCGGACAGTGGCATTATGATAGACATTTTTGATTTCATAGTCGACGCATGGGTTGTATGTTAGACTTGCTAGCCCTATGATAGGAAGAATAGTTCTATGAAGGTATTAGTTATGCCATGAATGGATTATACCTATGGGAGGGTTATATTCATGGATGGTTATTAACCATGGATGAGGGTTCCCATGGTGGATTGGATTGATGTCAGGTATTGGTGTCGTAGAAGTTATGAACAAAAGGGTTAGTCACATAGTGACTTATGTGCAAATGAAGAGGTGCTAAGTTTTGGAGATGTATTTAATGGGAAGGAGAAGAGTCTAGTGAAACTCGAATGGAAAGCTATGGGCAACTGCCGAGTTAGTCTAGCTAGCTGACTCTGTAGTTAGCCGATGGAATTCCAGGAGAGTGCGACTAGAAACCTAGTTGAAATGGAATCAGCAAAGGACTTGAGCATAGGCTCGTATGGGCAAGCTACCTCACACAGAGAGTAGACGAAAGAATGTGTTGAATGTGTACGTATGGGAAATGTCTTGGTAGCGGGTAAAGTGAAATAGAATACATTAATCTACATAAGATCGCAAATGGGTTCATGAGAAAAAGAGAGAACGTGAGACAGAGTAAATTCTACAAGAATGAAATTCGTAGGTTGATATGAGTAAGATTGATGTAATTAAGAGGTACTTGACGCGATTGAACGGGAACAACGAATAGACCCAGAAATGGAGGAGATATGTGTAACGCCTGTCCCTTTTCACCGAAATCAGAGTCTATTTTTTTTTTTAAGAAGTGACAAAGGGCACGGACGTCACGACGCGAGTTAAGTCCGAACTTCTAAAGCCCGGCCCTTAACTGGCCAACCCTACGGGTGCGTGGAACGGAGTCCACGGAGAATGGTTCACCCGTAGAAGTAAGCTCAAGGAATAATACATTAAATGCGGAATGACAATTAGATACCATCCTACCAATTTTTTTAGATAGCAGGGAAGATTTCATCATTTAATTACCAAAATGCCATAACATCATACGTCTACCACAAAATCCAAAACATAGCAATAAGTCTAAAATATTACATTTCTGACAAGCTAAACTATTTCAAATTACATTATCCAAAATAAACATTAGTAAACTACTAGCACGCCTTTCCAAGCTCCTCAGCTTGGCTACCGTCTCGCCACCTCCTGCTTCGCCACCTCCTGCGTCATCAGCTAGGGTAGAACTAGGGCGTTAGAAAACGCGCCCAATACGACTCCGAGTAGGGCTAACACATGGATTAGTGATAACAAAGCATATAGATAATATTATAATAAAACCATGCACTTTGGGCAATGTCATGCAATGGGTGTTCTATGTCATGAATCCCACCCATCAATCTCATCATCATTGTACAATGTCCCTTTTTCATCCATACATAGTGTTCCAAATAAAATCCATACCATCATCGTGCCATGACCCTCTTGATGGAAAAACCTCATCAAGATGCGGTCCACACTAGGCATCCCCCTTGATGGAAGAACCATCATCAAGGTATAACAATAAATACAACATCTCCCTTGATAGAAAAACCATCATCAAGGTATAATAACACATAGTAACATTCTTGTTTGAATAACCTTATCAATATATCATAGAGCCCATAGTAACCTCCCTGATGAAACAAACACATCAGAATATCCCCATGGTTGTTTATCAGTCGACCCGACGGAGCATGGACTCCGGTTTCATTTCATCCTTCCCCTGTCATATCCCTCCCATGCCATGCATGAGATGTAGATGCCATATGCCATGTAATGAATATAATAACAAACAGACATTTAAAAATCCCATCAGTAAAACATATAACTTGATTATCAAAAGTAGATCAAGCAAAGCCTCAATAATCACACCATAGCCTTAAAACCCATTTTAAACCACTCATATGCGTACCTGAATAAATCAAGTAAAAACCCCTACATAATACATAATTCAAAACCAATCTTAAAACAAACCATATAATTTCCAAAATAATTCAAAGAAACCATCGCTCAATCCATGGCTTACAAAAAGGTTAGAATCCTACCAAATACCGACTAGCGTTCTTTCTTTCGTTTTCGCCCGATAGACCCGGTCGCAGATCCGCGTACCGTTTGCGATGTTCGGTACCTTATTACATATTAACAATTAGTCCATGCTTTACCCATTTCTAAGCCCATACATCATGTCTTAGTGGGTTTTCCTCATTTTTGGCCAATATTTACGGTTTTGCCATTACCCTTCCATGGATAATTCATTCCCTCTTCCACATACATTATGGTCTATAATGGATCCATAACTTAGACCCATTAATGATCCATAACTTAGTTCCGTTAATGACCAGCAACCATATCATGTGATCATAAAATTAGTCCGTTTATTGACCTAATCCTTATTCCTTTAAACCCATACAAAACCCCATACTTAACCCTTTAAATGGCTAATGGATCATGGGTTCAAAATACCCAATTCATCAAATCTTTCCATGGGGTCTACATCATGCATTTAAACACAATGAGTCCATTATCCACTCATTCCCTTTATTCATAATTGATCCATACACTTACCAATCATGAGATACAACCATATCTTAACCTAATTCCCATTAGCTAAAGCATATCCATAGACTTTAATCTTAGCCTATCCATTGGTTCACAAAAATGGGTCCATTGATGTCTCATTAACCATGACATAAGAATATTAGCAATTAACCACTTAATTAACCTAACTTACAAATACACATTAATCTTAGGCCTTAATTGGTTCACAAAATGGGTCCATTGATGTATTATTACCCATAACATAACTACACTAGAAAAATTAGGTATTTAAATACTCTAACTCTTATTCATTTCTTCCACACATAATACCAAATTTTAATCCATAATTTTACCCACAAATGGGTCATGGGTTCGGCCATACACCATAGCCGAACCCATGATGCCTTTACCCCATTCTTTGGCCTATTTGCACATTTGAATCATCACCCTTAATCACATTAAAGTCTATTAACTTAGCCACACTTAAGTCCAAAATTGATCTATAACTTAGATCTATTAGTGACCTATCAACCATAACATGAACTCATTAAAAATGAGTCCTTAACTTAACCTAATCCCAATCAATTTAAACACATTCATACTCCAATCTAACCCATCAAAAGGCTTACAAATGGGCCATGGGTTCGGCCATGGTGTCCTTTTTCCCATTTTTCTTGGATCCATTGTTACACATTTGAATTTATAACAAGTCCTTCCATGAAGGGGTTTAATTCACACACTTAAACCCTCATCTTTTACTACATTGGGGTCCATTACAAATATCAACACTAGGTTCATTTTGGTACACTCCAAAACCACCAACATTAAATATATTTTGAGTCCATCAACTTAGCTACATTCCCCATTTGTTTTCCATGGTTCCAAAATACTTAGTCCATCCCAATTTCCCATTATTTTCTTAGGCCTATTTACCACATTTGCACCCATCACAAGCTCTTCCATGAAGGGTTTAATTTATACATTTAAATCATCATTCTTAATCACCTTCAAGTCCATAAACTTAGCCATATTCCCATTACAACTAATAACATTGGGTCCCTTTTGTCCATCAACACCACCCACATTTCCCTTTTATTTTTCCATAATTCATAACCATTAATCTACCATTGGATCACCATAGGGTTCATGGTCCAATCTTCATTCATTCATTTCTTTTAAGGCCTCAAAATTATTCATATCTCCCATCAATTCCTCATTTACAATCCCTTTAAAAAAATTACCAACATTTGATCATTAAACACTTAAAACCCTAAACCATTCTTTTTGAGGTCACTAAAATTATCTTCCATCTCCTATGATCTCTCCTTTAAAAACCTCTTGACAAAATTCACCACATTCAATTATTTACAACCCTAGAAATTATAAACATTCTCCATGCTTCCATTTTTTTTTCTTTCCCTAACCCTAATTTATCCATTAGGGTTTCCTCCACTTTCCACCTTTCAAATTGATGGATTTAAAATCCATGGCATAAAATCATTTGGCCACCATTAAATTTACAAAAGGAATCCCAAATCTTAAACCCTAAAAATCCAAAATTTCTTGTTTAAGAAAATACTTACAATCCGACGCCTCCTCCGACTTCTGTCACTCCCATCGGCTTCCTTAGCCTTCTACCTTCTTCTTCTCCTTGTTTGATTGGCCAAGATGGGCTTGATTAAGATGAAAAACCTCCAAGCTTGGGTCGGCCAATGTTGGAGATAGATTGAGAGAGAGAGAGATGGGGAAGGGAAGGTTTCAAGTTTTGATCTTGAGATGGACGCTTATACTTATACTTTTCCTCTCTTTTCTTCTTTTCTTTTCTTCTTCTCTTCACTTTGGCTTTCTTCTCCTTTCTTTCCTTGGAGGTGAGGGACGGTGGTGGAGAGAACAAGAGAGGAAAAGAGTGAAAGAGCACCGATGGAAAAGGTGAGGATGGGATAAGATGAAAACCCATCTTATCTCCTTTGGTTGCTTATGTTACATTCTATCATTAATTCTTCCCACCTAACACATAAGATATTCTTCTTGCTTTATGGTGGTGGTTGGGATAACCACCACCAAGCCAACGTTGGTGTGTTTCTTTGGGTTGTTTGTGTTTGTTAAAAACCACCATTTGACTTATTTGACCAACCTAACTAATGTGATTAATTAAATCCTTAGCCTAGGTTAATTATTTCTTATTTAATCTAATTACCTTTCCTTAAATTCCCTCCATGTATCCACCCATGGTTGACCAAGTCAACCATGGTGGCTGGCCCCACTAACTCTTGGTCCACACGCCACTTCACACACGCCACCTCACTTGGTGAGGTGGAGGTGGGTCCCAATTGGCCACATCACCTTGGTCTAATTCCATCACCAACTTAGGTGATTTAGCTTTAACTAAGTCCATTCCAACCAATTGGATCCTCATTGGGCCCATGGCCTAATTACATTTATCCGTACCCATTTATCTTAGGGCTTACATTATCTTAATCCATTGGGTCCCAAGTGGGTATTGGGCCCAATTTGACCATCCTTGGCCCAATTGACCATCATTGACCCCTTAAATGAATTTAAATCCAATCCATAATCCATTGGGCCCGAGTTGGGCCTTTGTCCAAATTTTGGTCCATTTACCATTTATTCCATCAAATTTCTCATTTCCACCATTAAAATAAATAATAACCACATATTTATTGATTTAAAAATTTCGGGCCATTACAATACAATCCTCTTTTAAAATTTTCGTCCCGAAAATTCGAGTGAAGTAGGGGTTCAAATCATCTTATACAAAGAGCTCCGGATGAGCGACACTCATCTCTGACTCCAGTTCCCAGGTGGTTTCCTCATTGCCATGTCGTTCCCATACCACCTTGATTTGGGTTGTAGCCTCCGCAACCAACTCCGGTCCAATCAGCGCAGGCTCACCGGCCTCTGTCCAACACACTGGCGATCTACACGGCCTACCATATAAGGCCTCAAATGGAGCCATCCGGAGGCTTGCCTGGTAACTGCTATTGTAGGAGAACTCCACCAATTGCAAATGATCCTCCCATCTACCCTTGAAATCTAGTATACACGCTCTCAGTATATCCTCCAATATCCGTATTGTCCTCTCCGACTGTCCATCAATCTGTGGGTGGAATGCTGTGCTAATCAACACGTCGGTCCCCATAGCCGACTGCATGCTCTGCCATACTCTGCTAGTGAATCGGCCATCTATGTCGGACATAATAGTCTGGGGTACACCATGTAGTCTGATAATATTTCGGATGTACCACCGACCCATATTGTATCGTTGCCCCTTGATGACCTTAGTAGCCCTGTTACAACGTCCATGGCTACCTGTTCCCATCTCCACTCCGGCACTGGTAAGGGTTTGAGTAACCCCGGTGGCTCCTGATGCCCCACCTTAACCTGCTGACAAGTTAGTGCAGCGAGTAACAAACTCTGCCACATTTCTCTTAAGTCCATGCCACCATTAGTGCCTTTTAAGATCCTTGCACATCTTAGTGCTGCCCGGATGGGTAGAGAGTTTGGTTTGGTGTGCCTCAACCAATAACTCCCTTTTGCAGCTCTCAGGTACATATGTCCTACCTCGGAATAAAAGACCTTGTTCCGGTCGTAACTCCTATTCCTGTATCATCTCGCCTGTAGATATCTTGTCCATATCTCCTCCATTTCTGGTCTATTCGCTGTTCCCGTTCAATCGTGTCAAGTATCTCTTAATTACATCAACACCACTCATATCAACCTATGAGTTTCATTCTTGCAGAATTTACTCTGTCTCATGTTATCTCCTTTTTCTCATGAATCCATTTGCGTTCTTATGTAGATTAACGTATTCTGTTTCACTTTTACCCTCTACCAAAACATTTCCCATACATATTCATCCAACACGTTCTTTCGTCTATTCTCTGTGTGAGGTAGCCTTCCAGTACGAGCCTATGCTCAAGTCCTTTGTTGATTCCATTTCAACTAGGTTTCAGCTGCACTCTCCTGGAACTCCATCGGCTAACTACAGAGTCAGCTAACTAGACTAACTCGGCAGTCGCCCATAGCTTCCCATTCGAGTTTCACTAGACTCGTAACTTTCCATTAACTACCTCTCCAAAACTTAGCACCTCTTCATTTGCACCAAAGTCACTATGTGACTAACCCTTTTGTTCATAACCTCCACGATACTAATACCCGGCATCAATCCAAACCACCATGGGAACCCTCATCCATGGTTAGTAACCATCCATGAATATAACCCTCCTATGGTATAATCCATTCATGGGCATAACTAATACCTTCGTAGGACTATTCTGTCTATCATAGGACTCATGGGTCAACTTATGGAACCAAACTGCATCTATCGGGGACTCGACATACCCACTAATGGTCGTCCTTGTCTACAACAGGAATAATACAGTAAGTGTAGTGAACATTTATTGTACTAAGTACTAATAACATACGTGAAGGCAGTAGGTACAAAAGAGTAGAATGTTCCCAAATTAAATAATGCATAAGCATATGAACTACAAACTACTGCCATACCTTGAACCACCGAATGACCCATTGTCTATGGAGGAGAAATCATAGCATTCAGCTGTCCTGATTTTGTCGGAGTAGGTGCCCTTCCGGTCGGTCATGTGTTCTAGGTCCCTGTGGCTGAGCTGATCGAGTTAGATGATGGAAGGAACCCCTGAAGTGAGAAGCTTATAGTTCTGAGGACACTATCTTTTGAAATGCCCCTACTGACCACACTGGAAACAGGAACTTCCGGTAAAGGGTGACCGGCGAGAACCTCTGAAGTGCGAAGATTTATCATTCTGTGGGCACTCTCTTTTGAAGTACCCCTGCTAACCACATTGAAAACAGGAACCGCCAATAGAGGTTGAAGGTCTCCAAAAGTTGGGTCTGAATCTCTTGTGAGGGTGAAAGGTATTTACCCCACTCTGACCTCTTGGTCCTGTGTTTCATTTCCGTTCAAGAGTTGTTGAATCACGTAGGTGACTAGAGCTTGCACTACGTTTTGTAGCTCGGGTGTTATCACTGAAACATTCACGCTATTCTGTGCTTCCTCCTGATGAGGTTGTTGTACCTCTTCTTCCGAATGAGGTTGTTGTACCTCTTCTTCTTCCACACATGGGTCTTGTCGGTTTCTTCTCTTTGGAGGCATTTTCCTAAGTCATAAAAAAAACATTTATTGGCTTAGTTCCTTCATAAACTCGTAAGTTGCATACCTCCTAAAAAAAATCATTCAAACTTCTATCATAATACAAAGGTTGGTAGGGTTAAACTAAATCCTTCAAATAACAAAATGCACCCACAACCCTTACAAGATAACCCTCTTTGAATGACCTTTCTTACTACTCCCCAGCTTAGTCTTCCGTAGAAGACCCTGCATCATCCTCAAACACAAAGGAACTGTCAGGGCACGACATCGACATGTAACCCAGTACTCCACATGTCAAACAAGGTATTATCTCTGATCTTCCAATGTAAGGACAGTTAGTCCTTTCTTTCCCGTGTCCATGTAGCCCACAAACCGGGGATACCACTTCAAAGGGTGGGCAGTATGTACAGTTGTACCCAACCTGGTTGCACAACTCGCTCATATAATAGGGTTCTACTTCCCCTACCAACTCTCTTACCATCGAAAAGTCTTCCACATTCTCTTCAGGAAGAGATGCAAAATCCTCTTCATCTTCCTCGGGGGGTCCCTCCTGAAAGTCCAGGCTAACTGCTATACTAGACGCAGACACCAAATCTATGGGACAGCTAGGGTTCCCTTATCCCACGGTTCCATATACTCCCCGTCATTGACATATCTGTATTTTGCTTGGGGGAAGTTGCCAAATAAGCACACTTGTTTTTCCTTTGTTTCTGGGGGAGAATCTCTAAACTCCTACTGTTTGTTGTTCAATTTGAGAATACCGGGGAAAGTACATCCTACTTTGCTATGTTTGATAAATTTAACACTATTTCATCAATTTGGGGGGAAAATTGCCAAGTGAGTACATCTTGTTTGGGGGGAAGTTTCCAAAGTATCAGAATACCGTGTTCTCATTTTGGGGGAAATATGCCCTATCTTACTATGTTTGATAGATCTAACTTAGGATGAATCTTTATTCCATTGCTATCACTCCTTTTTGTCAGTCATTGTTCTCAGATTGAATACTTCAGTTTGAGTCAATCGAAGTAAATTAACCCGGCCCCCGTGCAGCGGACTCCGAAGAGTCGGTTAGTTGGGATTCTTAACTGCCAGTGAGACATGCAACCGTCTTAATCTTACTTCGAGAGATGCATTCTTCCGAGTTCACTCTGATACCAACTGTAACGCCCGCCCCTTTTCACCGAAATCAGAGTCTATTTTTTTTTTTTTAAGAAGTGACAAAGGGCCACGGACATCACGACGCGAGTTAAGTCCGAGCTTCTAAAGCCTGGCCCTTAACTGGCCAACCCTACGGGTGCGTGGAACGGAGTCCACGGAGAATGTTCACCCGTAGAAGTAAGCTCGAGGAATAATACATTAAATGCGGAATGACAATTAGATACCATCCTACCAATTTTTCTAAATAGCAGGGAAGATTTCCATCATTTATTACCAAAATGCCATAACATCATACGTCTACCACAAATTCTAAAACATAGCAATAAGTCTAAAATATTACATTTCTGACAAGCTAAACTATTTCAAATTACATTATCCAAAATAAACATTAGTAAACTATCTAGCACGCCTTTCCAAGCTCCTCAGCTTGGCTCCCATCTCGGTCCTTCCGCTTTGCCACCTCCTGCGTCATCAGCTATTGTAGAACTAGGGCGTTAGACAACGCGCCCGGTAGGACTCCGAGTAGGGCTAACACATAGATAGTGATAACAAAGCATATAGATAATATTATAATAAAACCATGCACTTTGGGCAATGGGTGTTCTATGTCATGAATCCCACCCATCAATCTCATCATCATTGTACAATGTCCCTTTTTCAACCATACATAGTGTTCCAAATAAAATCCATACCATCATCGTGCCATGACCCTCTTGATGGAAAAACCTCATCAAGATGCGGTCCACACTAGGCATCCCCCTTGATGGAAGAACCATCATCAAGGTATAACAATAAATACAACATCCCCCTTGATGGAAAAACCATCATCAAGGTATAATAACAATAGTAGCATTCTGTTGAATAACCTTATCAACATATCATAGAGCCCATAGTAACCTCCCTGATGAAAACAAACACAGCAGAATATCCCCATGGTTGTTTATCAGTCGACCCGACGGAGCATGGACTCCGGTTTCATTTCATCCTTCCCTGTCATATCCCTCCCATGCCATGCATGAGATGTAGATGCCATATGCCATGTAATGAATATAATAACAAACCATGACATTTAAAAATCCATCAGTAAAACATATAACTTGATTATCAAAAGTAGATCAAGCAAAGCCTCAATAATCACATCATAGCCTTAAAACCCATTTTAAACCACTCATATGCTTACGAATAAATCAAGTAAAAACCCCTACATAATGCATAATTTAAAACCAATCTTAAAACAAACCATATAATTTCCAAAATAATTCAAAGAAACCATCACTCAATCCATGTCTTACAAAAAGGTTAGAATCCTACCAAATACCGACTAGCGTTCTTTCTTTTGTTTCCGCCGATAGACCCGGTCGTCGCGATCTGCGTACCGCTTGCGATGTCCGGTACCTTATTACATATTAACAATAGTCCATGTTTTACCCATTTTTAAGCCCATACATCATGTCTTAGTGGGTTTTCCTCATTTTTGGCCAATATTTAGGTTTTGCCATTACCCTTCCATGGATAATTCATTCCCTCTTCCACATACATTATGGTCTATAATGGATCCATAACTAGAACCCATTAATGATCCATAACTTAGGTCCTTAATACCCAACAATCATATCATGTGATCATAAAATTAGTCCCTTTTATTGACCTAATCTTTATTCCTTTAAACCCATACAAAACCCCATACTTAACCCTTTAAATGGCTATGGATCATGGGTTCAAAATACCCAATTCATCAAATCTTTCCATGGGGTTACATCATGCATTTAAACACAATGAGTCCTTACCACTCATTCCCTTTTCATAATTGATCCATACACTTACCAATCATGAGATACAACCATATCTTGACCTAATTCCATTAGCTAAAGCATATCCATAGACTTTAATCTTAGCCTATCCATTGGTTCACAAAAATGGGTCCATTGATGTCTCATTAACCATGACATAAGAACATTAGCAATTAACCACTTAATTCCTAACTTACAAATACACATTAATCTTAGGCCTTAATTGGTTCACAAAATGGGTCCATTGATGTATTATTACCCATAACATAACTACACTAAAAAATTAGGTATTTAATACTCTAACTCTCATTCATTTCTCCCACACATAATACCAAATTTTAATCCATAATTTTACCCACAAATGGGTCAGGGTTCGGCCATACACCATGTCGGACCCATGATGTCTTTACCCATTCTTTCTTTGGCCTATTTTCATATTTGAATCATCACCCTTAATCACATTAAAGTCTATTAACTTAGCCACACTTAAGTCCAAAATTGATCCATAACTTAGATCTATTAGTGACCTATCAACCATAACATGAACCTTAAAAATGAGTCCTTACTTAACCTAATCCCAATCAATTTAAACACATTCGTACTCCAATCTAACCCATCAAAAGGCTCACAAATGGGCCATGGGTTCGGCCATACAGCATGGCCGAACCCATGGTGTCCTTTTTCCCATTTTTTCTTGGATCCATTGTTACACATTTGAATTTATCACAAGTCCCTCCATGAGGGGTTTAATTCACACACTTAAACCCTCATCTTTACTACATTGGGGTCCATTACAAATATCAACACTAGGTTCATTTTGGTACATTCCAAAACCACCAACATTAAATATATTTGAGTCCATCAACTTAGCTACATTCCCATTTGTTTTCCATGGTTCCAAAATACTTAGTCCATCCCAATTTCCCAATTATTTTCTTAGGTCTATTTACCACATTTGCACCCATCACAAGCCCTTCCATGAAGGGTTTAATTATACATTTAAATCATCATTCTTATCACCTTCAAGTCCATAAACTTAGCCATATTCCCATTACAACTAATAACATTGGGTCCCTTTTTGTCCATCAACACCACCCACATTTCCCATTTATTTTTCCATCATTCATAACCATTAATCTACCATTGGATCACCATAGGGTTCATGGTCCAATCTTCTTCATTCATTCATTTCTTTAGGGCCACAAAATTATCATATCTCCCATCAATTCCTCATTTACAATCCCTTTAAAAAAATTACCAACTTTGATCATTAAACACTTAAAACCCTAAAACATTCTTTTTGAGGTCATTAAAATTATCTTCCATCTCCTATGATTCTCCCTTTAACCTCTTTACAAAATTTACCACATTCAATTATTTAAAACCCTAGAAATTATAAACATTCTCCATGCTTCCATTTTTTTTCTTTCCCTAACCCTAATTTATCCATTAGGGTTTCCTCCACTTTCCACCTTTCAAATTGATGGATTTAAAATCCATGGCATAAAATCATTTGGCCACCATTAAATTTACAAAATGAATCCCAAATCTTAAACCCTAAAATCCAAAATTTCTTGTTTAAGAAAATACTTACAATCTGACGCCTCCTCCGACTTCCGCACTCCCGTCGGCTTCCTTAGCCCTTCTACCTTCTTCTTCTCTTGTTTGATCGGCCAAGATGGGCTTGATTAAGATGAAAAACCTCCAAGCTTGGGTCGGCCAATGATGGAGATAGATTGAGAGGAGAGAGAGATGGGGAAGGGAAGGTCTCAAGTTTTGATCTTGAGATGGAGGCTTATACTTATACTTATCCTCTTTTTCTTCTTCTCTTCTCTTGGCTTTCTTCTCCTTTCTTTCCTTGGAGGTGAGGACGGTGGTGGAGAGAACAAGAGAGGAAAGAGTGAAAGAGCACCGATGGAAAATGTGAGGATGGATAAGATGAAAACCATCTTATCTCCTTTGGCTGCTTATGTTGCATTCTATCATTAATTCTTCCCACCTAACACATAGGATATTTTCTTGCTTTATGGTGGTGGTTGGGATAACCACCACCAAGCCAACGTTGGTGTGTTTCTTTGGGTTGTTTGTGTTTGTTAAAAACCACCATTTGACTTATTGACCAACCTAACTAATGTATTAATTAAATCTTTAGCCTAGGTTAATTATTTCTTAATGCCCCGCCCTTTTCCACCCTTCCGAAAATCAGAGTCTGAAAATTTCTTTTGAAAGAAACACAGAGTGAAAGAGAGCGGGCGGCGTCACGACGCGAGTTAAGTTCAGACTACTCAAGTCTGAACCTTAACTGCCACCCATGTGTACATGGACTAGACCATGATAATAAAACACACATGGAACTAACAACAACTTGCGAATAAACTAGACTATTTGCGGAATAGAATGACTAGATAGCAAGTACAGTCTCAAATATTAATTAACCTAAACAGCCAACCATTGTTAATAATCTAATCAAACCATAGCAAAGTATAACTTATTACATGTCCACAAATTATAAATTCAAATGACAGTAATAAA
>CM023542.1:50570818-50591473 GCA_013350335.1 Chimonanthus salicifolius | reverse complement strand
TGTAATAATTTAGATTACTTGCTATGTTTTGGAAATTACTTTGGACATTATGATTTTGAGGATGTTTGGTGATTGAATGAATGTAACTTCCCTGCTATCTAAGAATTTGTAGGTTAGACTCTATTATAATTTTCCGCACTTGGTTTAAATGTTCCCCGATGCTTACTTCTACATGTGAACCGTTCTCCATGGACTTCGTTCCACGCACACGTAGGGTTGGCCAGTTAAGGGCCGGGCTTTAGAAGCTCGGACTTAACTCGCGTCGTGATGTCCGCGCCCTTTGTCACTCTTCTTCTTCAAAAAAAAAAAATAGGCTCTGATTTCGGTGAAAAGGGGCGGGCGTTACAGTTGGTATCAGTGCGAACTTGGAAGAATGAATCTCGCGAAGTAAGATTAAGACAGTTGCATGTCTCACTGGCAGCTAAGAATCCCAACTGACCGACTCTTCGGAGTCCGCTGCACGGGGGCCGGGTTAATTTACTTCGATTGACTCAAACTGAAGTATTCAATCTGAGGACAACGTTTGACAAAGAGGAATGATAGCAAGGGAACAAAGATTCATTCTAGGAGAGATCTATCAAAACATAGCAGGATAGGGTTGATTTTCCCCGAAAGTGAGAACACGATACTTTGATACTTAGGAAATTTTCCCCAAAAACAAGGTATAATCACTTGGAAATCTTTCCCCCGAATTGATGAAACAGTGATAGCTTATCAAACGTAGCAAAAAAAAAATAAGATGTGTTTCCCCAGTATCCTTAAGTTGAACAACAAAGAGTAGGAGTTTAGAGATTCTCCCCCCAGAAACAAAGGAAAAACAATTGTACTATATATAAGAAATTCCCCAGAACCTAGATTGGTTTTATTAGAAACTGCTTGTTGATGATTTTTGTATTCTATTTGTATTCTATGATACAGATGTGTCAAGTGATGGGGAGTGTACGGAATTATGGGATAAGGAAACCCCTAGCTGTTCCATAGATTTGGTGTCCGCTTCTAGCATAGAAGTTGGCATGGACTTTCAGGAGGGACCTTCCGAGAAAGATGAAGAGGATTTAGCATCTCTTCCTGAAGAGGATGTGGAAGACTTTCAGATGATAAGAGAGTCGGTAGGGGAAAATAGAACCCGATTATATGCGCGAGTTGTACAACCAAGTTGGGCACAACTGTACATACTGCCCCTACCCTCTTGAAGTGGTATGCCCGATTTGTGGACTATATGGACACGGGAAAGAAAGGACTAACTGTCCTTATATTGGAGGATAATTAATGATTTTAAGGTTTTAAATGAATGAAATAGGTGTGATATTAAATTGCACAAGCATACTTGTATTGTGAGTGCATGTGGATATACATTTATTGAATTCTTATTGTTGAGTGTATGAGGTGATGAAATGAGGAAAGACTAATAGTTATGATCATACTAATTAAGTGAGGAAAGAGTATGTAAAAATGTACAATGATGAACTACATGCATCAAATGATGATAAGAGGCATGAACTTTTGATGTGGGTTATATGTTGCATATGTTTTTGAGTGAGATAAATGTGAATAAAAAGGGTGGGGAGTATTTGATAATGTGATATATGGGTATACTTGGGGGATGGTACAATGGCTTTTTAGAAATGGCTTTCATATTGGTGATGACCCATGGCTTGATAATTTGTCATGACCCAAGTGAAGAGATTTATGTTATGACATATAATGGGTGATGATGTAAACACTTTGTGAGGGGATATAAGAGGTTCTCATATGAACAAAGTGCCATTTGAGAGATGTTGGATAAACAATGTACTTGAAAGAGACCGGAATGCATGGGTTAACTTGCAACATGAAACTCGTGTGAGGATGACACTATGAGGAGAATGTGAAGGGCCTAGCTTGCAAAGACTAATATGTTGTATGAAAATCTTGTATGTATAATGCAATTGCATTCTCCCAATGTGTAGTGTAGATTATGAACGAGTGATGATAGGCCTTGAAATGGGTTTATGGCCTTAAAAGGCATGAATGAATGATGGACCATGAATTTATGAAAATATTTTATTTAGTGATTGCATGATGATTCCCTATGATGTTACTAAATTGTGAATTATCAATCATTGCAATGAGTTTATATGATATTGCTTTGATAATTGATTCTATGCAATGAATAGTCATTGAGGAACAAGTATGTGTTATAGATTATGTATATGATGATGAGTGATAAAGTTCTGTGAGTTGTGTGTGATTTCAATTCTACGTGACCTGATAATGAAGGCATATGAACCCGTATGATGTTGTAGCCATTGATAACATGGGTATGTAAGGTGGGAGTTGGTAGTTGGTGAAATTTGTAATACTTGTGAATATTTTTACTGGTGAATGGGTATTATTTGACATAACCTAAGTAAGCTTAGATGTACCACTATTTTTAGGAATCTATGAGTATGTGTTGAATAATCCAGAGGGGTAGGAAATTAGTATTAATATGATTTGGATTGATGCCGGACAATGGCATTATGATAGACATTTTTTGATTTCGTAGTCGACTCATGGGTCATATGTTAGACCTGCTAACCCTATAATAGGCAGAATAGTCCTATGAAGGTATTAGTTATGCCCATGAATGGATTATACCCATAGAAGGGTTATATTCATGGACGACTACTAACCATGGATGTGAATAATCATGGATGAGGGTTCCCATGGTGGTTCAGATTGATGTCGGGTATTGGTATTGTAGGAGTTATGAACAAAAGGGTTAGTCACATAGTGACTTATGTGCAAATGAAGAGGTGCTAAGTTTTGGAGATGTATTTAATGGGAAGGATAAGAGTCTAGTGAAACTCGAATGGGAAGCTATGGGCAACTACCGAGTTAGTCTAGCTAGCTGACTCTGTAGTTAGCCGATGGAATTCCAGGAGAGTGCAGTTAGAAACCTAGTTGAAATGGAATCAGCAAAGGGCTTGAGCATAGGCTCGTACTGGCAGGCTACCTCACACAGAGAATAGACGAAAGAACGTGTTGGATGAATATGTATGGGAAATGCCTTGGTAGCGGGTAAAAGTGAAATAGAACACATTAATCTACATAAGATCGCAAATGGGTACATGAGAAAAAGAAAGAACGTGAGACAGAGTAACTTCTACAAGAATGAAACTCGTAGGTTGATATGAGTAAGGTTGATGTAATTAAGAGGTACTTGACGCGATTGAACGGGAACAACGAATAGACCCAGAAATGGAGGAGATATGGACCGAGATATCAATAGGTGAGGTGGTATCGGAATAGGAATTACGACCGGGACAGGGTCTTGTATTCCGAGGCAGGATGGATGTGCCTAAGAGCTGCAAAAGGGAGTTGTTGGTGGAGACACACCAAACCAAGCTCTCTACCCATCCGGACAGCGCCAAGATGTACCATGATCTTAAGAGGCACTATTGGTGGCATGGACTCAAGAGAGATGTGGCAGAGTTTGTTGCTCGCTGCCTAACTTATCAGTAGGTTAAGGTGGGACATCAGAAGCCACCGGGTTTATTCAAACCCTTATCTGTACCGGAGTGGAAATGGGAGCACATCTCCATGGATTTTGTGACAGGATTGTCAAGGTATTCCAAAGGCCAAGATGCAATATGGGTCGTGGTGGACCGGTTGACCAAGTCTGCACATTTCCTTCCTGTCAAGACGACCGATTCATAGGAGACCTTGGGTCGACGGTACATCCGGGACATTATTAGACTACATGGTGTACCTCAGACTATTGTGTCCCACAGAGATGGCCGATTCACTAGCAGAGTATGGCAGAGCATGCAGTTGGCTATGGGGACCGACGTGTTGATTAGCATAGCATTCCACCCACAGATTGATGGACAGTCGGAGAGGACAATATGGATATTGGAGGATATATTGAGAGCGTGTATACTGGATTTCAAGGGTAGATGGGAGGATCATTTGGCACTGGTGGAGTTCTCCTACAATAACAGTTACCAAGCAAACCTCCAGATGGCTCCATTTGAGGTCTTAAATGGTAGGCCGTGTAGATCGCCAATGTGTTGGACAGAGGCCGGCGAGCTTGCGCTGATTGGACCGGAGTTGGTTGCGGAGACTACAGCGCAGATCAAGGTGGTATGGGAACGACATGGCAATGAGGAAACCACCTAGGAACTGGAGTCAGAGATGAGTGCCGCTCATCCGGAGCTCTTTGTATAAGATGATTTGAACCCCTACTTCGCTCGAATTTTCGGGACGAAAATTTTAAAAGAGGATTGTATTGTAATGGCCCGAAATTTTTAAATCAATAAATATGTGGTTATTATTTATTTTTAATGGTGGAAATGGGAAATTTGATGGAATAAATGGTAAATGGACCAAAATTTGGACAAAGGCCCAAGTATGGCCCAATGGACTATGGGTTGGATTTAAATTCATTTAAGGGGTCAATGATGGTCAATTGGACCAAGGATGGTCAAATTGGGCCCAATACCCATTTGGGACCCAATAGATCAAGAGGTGTAAGCCCTAAGGTAAATGGGTAAGGGTGAATATAATTGGGCCATGGGCCCAATGATGATCCAATTAGTTGGAATGGGTTGAATTAAATTTAAATCACCTAAGTTAATTTGAATTAAGCTAAGGTGATGTGGCCAATTGGGACCCACCTCCACCTCACTAAGTGATGTGGCGTGTGGACCAAAGAATTAGTGGGGCCGGCCACCATGGTTGACTTGGTCAACCATGGGTGGATTTCATAGAGGAAATTTGATGGAATTAAATTAAGTGGGAATTAATTAACTTAACCCAATGATCCAATTAATAAATTAATTAAGATAATTAAAAAGATGGTCAAAGGTGGGAGACCAAACCATCTCATCTTTAAGGCATCAAAAAAAAGAAAAGAAAAGAAAAAAAACGTTGGGTGGTGGTTTATCTCAACCACCACCATAAGAATTAAAGCATAAAGCGTAAACCAATAAAGCATGAGAAATATCTCATGTGGGGGTGGTTGGGAGAGTTAATGTAAAGTATAACTAAAGCAACCCAAAGAGATAAGATAAGTTTTTATCTTATTCTCTCCATTTCACCCTCATCTCATTCTCTCCATCTCTTCCACTCTCTCATGGCCGTCCCTCATCTCTAAGGAAGAAAAAAAAAGAAGGAAAATTTGGAAGAGAAGAAAAGAAGAAGAGAAGAAGAGAAGAAAGGGTTAAGCTTGGGCCCTTCACCTCAAGACCAAGGAAGCTAGACACCTCTTTATCCTCTCCTCCCTTCTCTCTCTCAAATCAAACCCTATCATGGCCAAACCCAAGCTTGGGGGTTTTCACCGTTGATCAAGCATCTTGGCCGACCAAAGATCAAGAGGAAGGAGAAAGGAGGCTAAGGAAGCCGACGAGAGTGGTGAAAATCGGAGGAGACGACGGATTGTAAGTATTTTTCTAAAAAAGAGATTGGATTTTTTTTTTTTAAGGTTTAGAAATGGGTCCATTTCTTGGATTTAATGTGGCCAAAAATATCATGGCCTTGGATTTAAAATCCATTCAAAAGATGAAATGAAAAATGGACAAAGTGGATAAATTAGGGTTAAGAAAAAATAAATGGGTTAAGGACATTAGGTATTTCAATTATTTAAGCCATGGAGGGTAATTTATGATTGTTAGCGTTTTTAATGATTGAATGTAGTAATTTTTAAAGGAATTGTAATGGGATTTTTAGGTTTAAAATCAGGGAAGAATGATTTGGAATTTTGGGGTTTTAATGATTAAATGTGGTGATAATTTTAAAGGGGTTTAAATGAGGAAATGCATGGGAGATGTGAATGATGTTAATGACCTTAAAAACGGTAGGTGTTTAAGTGAATTATTAGGTTTATAAATAATGGAAGCCATGGAGGATGATTTAGGGTTTTAAGATTTTAATGGTTAAATGTAGGTAATTAAGGATCTTTAATGGAGTTTTTAGGGTTATGTGTTTGTAAATTTAAATGGGTTTGGAAGGGTGGAAGGTATAGAATAATGTACGAATAAATTAGAGGCTTAAAAGGGGTCAAAGGTTTGTAAATTTTAAGGGGTTTTTAGTGAAGGAAATCATGGAAGGTGGCTAAGTGATTTCAATGGGGAGATTGGGATGAATTTGGTGTTTTGGAACCATGAAAAAAAATAAATGGGAGTTATGGTTAAACTAATGGACCAAAATGTATTTCATGATGATTAAGGAAGGATGATTTAAATGTATGAGTTAAAATCCCTCATAGTTGGACTTATGTGTGTGTTTAAATTAATGGGGAATAAGTCATCATTAAAGGGGTCATTAATGGACCCAAAAATGTATCTAAGTGATGATCAAAATTGATGATTTAAATTGTATGATGTAAACCTCCTCATGGGAGGGCTTATTATGGATCTAAATGTGGTGAAAAAGACCCCAAGGAAAAATGGGGATTAGGTTGAATTAAAAGGGCTGATTTTAATAAAACCCATGACCCATTTGTGGGTAAACTTATGGATGAATTTTGGTATGATGTATCTGAGAAATGAATGAGGATTAGAGTGTTTAAATGGCTAATTTCTAGTGTTGTTATGTTATGCTTAATGAGACATCAATGGACCCATTTTGTGAACCAATTAAGGACTAAGACTAATGTGTGTGTATATATTGAAATGAATGGAGTTTAGGTTAAATTAAATGGTTGATGTAAATGATCTTATGATATGGGTGATGGGTCAATTATGGATCCAAGATATGGCTAAGAATGATGATTCAATAATAAGTCATTTTCATGGGCTAAGAAAGGGTTTATGTATGTGGCTAATTAATGTAGGTTAAGTTAAGAAAAAGGGTTGTTTTAATGATATTATAGAATGATTAAAGGGGTCACTAATGGACTTAAGTGTATGGATCAATTATGAACTCAGTTAGGCAAGGGTGAATGATTGATTAACCATGGAGAAGAGGTAGTGGCAAAACCGTAATTAATGGCCAAATTCAAGAACTCCATGGGAGAGGACCATGGACTTAGGGGCACTAAATAATAAGTTTATATTTGGTTAAATAAAGCCTAGGAGGCTGATTTTTAGACTCATGTAATTAAAATATGTAATGGATTAGATGGGACCCACAAAACCTAAATAATGACCGATTTTTCACATGGACTTGGAAATGAGTAATGGGCTTAGAAATAGTAAAATGTGGACTGATTATGTGTATGTAATAAGGTATTGGATATCGCAAGCGGTGCGTGATCGGCGACCGGATTATCGGACGGAAGCGAGAAAGGACGCTAGTTGGTATTCGGTAGGATTCCTACCTTTTTGTAAGCCATGGATTGAGTGATGGTTTCTTTGAATTATTTTGGAAATTATATGGTTTGTTTTTAAGATGTGTTTGGATTTTGGTATTATGTGATGAGTTTCCTTTGATTTATTTTGAAAATCATGCGATTGTTTTAAGATGGGTTTTATGACTATGATTTACATATATTACATGGCATATGGCATCTACATCTCATGCATGGCATGGGAGGGATATGACAAGAGGATACTTGTGTTGATGTTATGTTGATGAGTGCTTTGCCGTGAAGGGGATACTTATATTGATGTTACCTTGATGAGTGCTTTGCCGTCAAGGGGGATACAGTGTGATTGGTTATGTCTTGACGAGGTTTTTTCCGTCAAGGGGGATATGGCATCATGATAGTAAGGATGATGGGTGGGATACATGACATAAGACACCCATGGCATGGCATTCACTTTCTAGTTTTCATTATATGATTATCTGTATGCTTATTATCACTAATCCATGTGTTAGCCCTTCTCGGAGTCCTACTGGGCGCGTTGTCTAACGCCCTACTTCTACCCTAGCTGATGACACAGGAGATGCCGGAAGCGAAGGACGAGACGGGAGCCAAACTGAGGAGATTGGGAAGACGGGCTAGACAGTTTACTAATGTTTACTTTGGATAATGTAATTTGAAGTAGCTTAACTTGTCGGAAATGTAATAATTTAGATTACTTGCTATGTTTTGGAAATTACTTTGGACATTATGATTTTGAGGATGTTTGGTGATTGAATGAATGTAACTTCCCTGCTATCTAAGAATTTGTAGGTTAGACTCTATTATAATTTTCCGCACTTGGTTTAAATGTTCCCCGATGCTTACTTCTACGTGTGAACCTTTCTCCGTAGGACTTCGTTCCACGCACACGTAGGGTTGGCCAGTTAAGAGTCGGGCTTTAGAAGCTCGGACTTAACTCGCGTCGTGACATCTGCGCCCTTTGTCACTCTTCTTCAAAAACAAAAATAGGCTCTGAATTTCGGTGAAAAGGGGCGGGCGTTACATCAACACCACCAACATTCCCATTTATTTTCCATTATTCATAACCATTAAATCCATCACTACACCACCATAGGGTTCATGGTCCACTAGTCCATTGGTGCCCTTTTTTATCATAAAGACACTTACATTTATTCATGGATTCCATCATAATAAACCTCCTCAAACATTGCCTACATTTAATCATTAAGCACTTAAAACCCTAAACCATTCTCCATACTTCCATTCTTACAAAACCCTAATTAAATCCATTAACCATTTACCATGGGGTTCGGCCATAACACATGGCCGAACCCTATGGTCCATCAATTCATTCAAAACCCACACTTCCATGCTTAATTAACACCTAATTACATACTATCCTTAGTCCATTTTATTTTATTTTTCATTTCTTTCCTTAACCCTAATTTACCCATTTAGGGTTTTGTCCACTTTCCATCCTTCAATTTGATGGATTTGAGATCGAAGGCCTATAATCATTTGGCCACCACCAAATTTAACTAAAAATGACTCCCAAATTTCAAACCCTAAAAATCCAAATCTCTTGTTTAGGAAATACTTACAATCCGTCGTCTTCTCCGACTTCCGCCACTCCCGTCGGCTTCCTTAGCCTCCTTTCTCCTTCCTCTTGATCTTTGGTCAGCCAAGATGCTTGATCAATGGTGAAACCCTCCAAACTTAGGATCGGCCAAGGTAGGGCTTGCGGGAGAGGGGAAGATGATGAGAGGGAAGATAATAGACCTTGATCTTAGAGTGATGGACTAAAAATTCCACTTCTTTCTTCTCTCCTTCTCTTTTTTTCTCCTTAGCTTTCTTCCTTTCCTTCACCTTGGGTGTGGGACGACAATGGTAGAATAAACCACCACCAAGCCCAACGTGTTTGTGTCTTAGGATAAATGGCTTTTGGTCTTCCACCTTTTGACCATTTAACCACCCTTTTGGATAATTTAAACATTTAATTAATTAGATAATTAGGTTAATTTAATTCCCATTTACTTAATTGTTTTGTTTAAATTCCTACATGCATCTACCCATGGTTGACCAATTCAACCATGGTGGCCGGCCCCACCAATCCTTGGTCCACATGTCACCTCATTTGGTGAGGTGGAGGTGGGTCCCATTGGACCATGTCACCTTGGTCAACTTCAAATTAACTCAGGTGATTTAGACCCATTCAATTCATTCTAATTGGATCACCATTGGGCCCATGGCCCAATTACATTTTCATCTTACCCATTTATCTTAGGGCTTACATCACCTTGATCCATTGGGTCCCAAATGAGTATTGGGCCCAATTTGACCATCCTTGGCCCAATTGACCATCTTTGACCCTTTAAGTAAACTTAAATCCAATCCATAGTCCATTGGGCCCTAGTTGGGCCTTTGTCCATATTTTTGATCCATTCACCATTTATTCCATCAAATTTCTAATTTCCACCATTAAAAATAAATAATAACACAACATATATTGACTTACAAATTCCGGGCCATTACACTAATACCCTAAAACCGTAAAACCCTAAAGCCTAAAACCTTAAAACCCTAAAACCCTAAACCCCCAAAACCCTAAAACCCTCAACAGTAAAGCCTAAACCCTAAATCCTAAAACCTAAACCCAAAACACTGAACCCTTAAAACCCTAAAACCCTAAACCTTGATACTCTAAAACCCCAAAACCCTAAATCCTAATCCCTAAAACCCTATACCCCTAAAACTCTAACCCTAATAACCTAAAATCCAAAAACCCTAAACCCAAAACCCTAAACTCTAAACTCCAAAAACCCTAAAACCCTAAACAGTAAACCCTAAACCCTAAATCCTAAAACCTAAACCCAAAACATTAAACCCTTAAAACCCTAAAACACTAAACCTTGATACTCTAAAACCCCAAAACCCTAAATCCTAATCCCTAAAACCCTAAAACCCTAAACAATATAACCCTAAATCCTAAACCCTAAAACCCTATACCCCTAAAACTCTAACCCTAATACCCCAAAATCCAAAAACCCTAAACCCTAAACCCTAAAACACTAAAACCATAAACCCTAAATCCAAAACCCTATTCCCTAAAACCCTAAACCCCAAAAATCCTAAAACCCTAAAACCCTAAACCCTAAATCCTAAACCATAAACCCCTAAAACTCTAATCCCTAAACCCTAAACCCCTAAGCCTCAAATAGTAAACCCTAAACCCTAAATCCTAAAACCTAACCCAAAAACACTGAACCCTAAACATTAAACCCCTAAAACCCTAAACCTTGATACTCTAAAACCCCAAAACACTAAATCCTAATCCCTAAAACCGTAAAACCCTAAACTCGAAAACCCTAAACCCTAAAATCATAGATGCTAAACACTAAACCCCTAAAACCCTAACCCTAATACCCTAAAATCCTAAAACCCTAAACCCAAAACCCTAAACCCTAAACCCTAAACCCTAAACCCTAAAACCCTAAATCTTAAACCCTAAACCCTAAACCCTAAAGCCTAAATGCTAAAACTTAAAATCTAAACCCTAAACCCTAAACCCAAAACCCCTAAAACCCTAAAACCGCAAAACCGTAAGCCCTAAGCCCTAAAACCCCAAAACCGTCAGCCCTAAACCCTAAAACCCTAAAACCGTAAACCCTAAACCCTTAGGCCTGTACCCCAAAACTCTAAGCCCTAAACCCTAAACCCTAATACCTAAACCCTAAACCCAAAACCCTAAACCCCTAAAACCCTAAACCACTAAAACTCTAAAACCCTAAAACCCTAAACCCTATAACCATAATTCCTAAACCAACCCTATACCCCTAAAACCCTAACCCTAATACCCCAAAATTCAAAAGCCCTAAAACCCTCTACCCCTAAAACCCTAACCTAATACCCCAAAATCCAAAAGCCCTAAACCCTAAACCCTAAAATCCTAAAACCATAGGCTCTAAATCCAAAACCCTAATCCCGTAAAACCCTAATTCCTAAACCCCTAAAACCCAAAACCCTAAACCCTAAAGCCCTAAGCCGAAAACAGTAAACCCTAAATCTTGAACCCTAAACCCTAAACACTGAATCCTAAACCCTAAATCCCTAAAACCCCAAAGCCCTAAACCTTGATACTCTAAAACCATAAAACCCAAAATCCTAAACCCTAAAACCAAAAAACTCGAAAACCCTAAACCCTAAAACCATAAATCCCAAACCTTAAAACCCTATACCCCTAAAACTCTAACCCTAATACCCTAAAATCGAAAATCCCTAAACCCTAAACCCGAAACCCTAAATCCTTAAAACCATAAACCCTAAACCCTAAACCCTAAACCCTAAACCCTAAATCCCAAAAATCCTAAAACCCTAAACCCTAAACACTAAAACCCTAAACCCTAAACCCTGAACCCTAAACCCTAAACACTAAAACCCTAAACCCTAAACCCTGAACCCTAAACCCTAACATCCTAAAATTCTAAACACTAAACCCTAAAACTCTAAATCCTAAACCCATAAAACCCTAAACCCTAAAACCCTAAAATTCTAGATGCTAAACCCTAAGCACAAAACCCTAAAATCCTAAACCCAAAAACACTAAAATCCTAAAACTTTAAACCCTCAACCCAAAAAGCCAAAAAACGTAAACCCTAACATCCTAAACCCTAAACATTAAACCCGAAAACCCTTAAACCCTAAACACTAAACCATACACCCTAAACCCTAAAACTGAAAACCTAAACTCGAAACCCTAAACCCTAAACCCAAAATCCCTAAAAACCTAAAACCCCAAACAATAGACCTCTAAAACCCTAAAACCCTAAACCCTAAGCCCTAAAACCCTAAAACACTAAACCCAAAAACACTAAAACCCTACTACCCTAAACCCTAAATCCAAAAACCCTAATCCCTAAACCCTAAACCCTAAACCCTCAACCATAAGCCCTAAACCACTTAAACCCAAAACCCCTAAAACTCTAAACCCCTAAAACCCTAAACCACTAAAACCCTTAAACCCTAAAACCCTAAACCCTCTAACCATAAATCCTAAACCCTAAAACCATATACCCCTAAAATCCTAACCCTAATACCCCAAAATCCAAAAGCCGTAAACCCTAAACCCTAAAATCCTAAAACCATAAGCCCTAAATCCAAAACCCTAATCCCCTAAAACCCTAAACCCAAAACCCCTAAAAGCCTAAACCCTAAACCCTAAAGCCCTAAGCCGTAAACAGTAAATCCTAACCCTAAATCTTAAACCCTAAACCCTAAATAGTGAATCCTAAACCCTAAACCCTAAACCTTAAAATCCTAAACCTTAAACCCTAAACCCTAAAACCCTAAACCCTAAAACATTAAAACCCTAAAACCCTAAACCCTAAACCTTTAACCCTAAACACCTGAACCCTGAAGCCATAAACCCTTAATACCCTAAGGGTTTAGGGTTTTAGGGTTAAGGGTTTTAGGGGTTTTGGGTTTGGGGTTTTGGGTTTAGGGTTTTAGGGTATTAAGGGTTTACGGCTTTAGGGTTCAGGTGTTTAGGGTTAAGGGTTTAGGGTTTAGGGTTTTACGGTTTTAGGGTTTTACGGTTTTAGGATTTAGGGTTAAGGGTTTAAGGTTTAGGGTTTAGGGTTTAAGGTTTAGGGTTTAGGTTTTAAGGTTTTATGATTTGAGGGTTTTAGAGTTTAGGGTTTTAGGATTTAGGATTTAGGGTTCTAGGGTTTTCAGGTTTTAGGGTTTTAGGGGTTTAGGGTTTAGGATTTAGGGTTTAGTGTTTTAGGATTTTAGGGTTTAGGGTTTTAGGGTTTTAGGGGTTTTGGGTTTGGGGCTTTGGGTTTAGGGTTTTGGGTTTAGGGTTTAGGTTTTAGGGTTTAAGGTTTAGGGTTTAGGGTTTTAGGGTTTTAGGGTTTTACGGTTTAGAGTTTAGGGTTTGGGGTTTTACGATTTAGGGTTTTATGGTTTTAAGGTATTGGGTTTTGGGTTTAGGGTCTAAGGTGGAGGGTTTATGGTTTCGAGTTTAGGGTTTTATGATTTTGGAGTTTTAGGGTTTAGGGTTTAGGGTTTTAGGATTTAGGTTTAGGGTTCTAGGGTTTTTGAGTTTTAGGGGTTTAGGGTTTTAGGTTTTAGGGTTTAGGGTTTCGGATTTTGGGTTTAGGGTTTCAGGTTTAGGGTTTTAAGGTTTTAGGGTTTGGGGTTTAGGGTTTGGTTTGGGGTTTAGGGTTTAGGGTTTCGGGTTTAGGGATTAGTGTTTAGGTTTTAGGGTTGACGGTTTTAGGTTTTTAGGGGTTTAGGGTTTAGGATTTAGGTTTAGGGTTTTTGGGTTTTTGGGTTTAGTGTTTAAGGGTTTAGGTTTTAGGGATTTAGGGGTTTAGGGTTTAGGATTTAGGGTTTAGGTTTAGTGTTTAAGGGTTTAGGTTTTAGGGATTTAGGGGTTTAGGGTTCAGGATTTAGGGTTTAGGTTTTAGGGTTGACGATTTTAGGGTTTTATTGTCTTAGGGATTTAGGGTTTAGGGTTGAGGTTTTTGGGTTTAGGGTCTAGTGTTTAGGGTTTGGGGTTTAAGGATTAGGGTTTAGGGTTTTAGGGTTTAGGGTAAAGGGTTTTAGGGTGTAGGGTTTTAAGGTTTAGAGTTTATGGGTTTAGGGTTTTAGGGGTTCATTGTTTTAGGGTTTAGGGTTTGGGGTTTTAGGGTTTTAGGATTTTGGTTTAGGTTTTTGGGTTTTTGCATTTAGGGTTTTAGGGTTTAGGGTTTAGGGTTTTAGGGTTCTATGGGTTAAAAGTTTAGGGCTTAGGGTTGATGGTTTAGGTTTTAAGGGTTTAGGGTTTTAGGGATTTAGGGTTTAGGCTTTAGGGTTTTAGGGTTTTTGTGTTTTAGGCTTTAGTGTTTAGGGTTTGGGTCTAGGGTTTAGTGTTTAGGGTTTCGGGTTTAGGTTATAGGGTTTAGGGTATAGTTTTTAGGGTTGACGGTTTTAGCATTTAAGGGTTTTTGGGTGTTGGGTTTAGGGTTGACAATTTTAGGGTTTTAGGGTTTAGTGGTTTAGGGTTTAGGGATTAGGGTTTTGGGGTTTAAAGGGTTTTAGGGTTTTGGGTTTATGGTTGACAGTTTTAGGGGTTTAGGGTTTAGGGTTGAGGGTTTAGGGTTTAGGATTTAGGGTTTAGGGTTTTAGGGTTTATGGTTTAGGGTTTAGGGTTTAGGGTAGAGGGTTTTAGGTTTTAGGGTTTAGGGTTTAAGGTTTTAGGGTTTAGAGTTTATGGGTTTAGGGTTTTAGGGTTTTAGGGTTTAGGGTTTTAGCGGTTTATGGTTTTAGGGTTTAGGGTTTAGGGTTTAGTATTTAGGATTTAGGGTTTAGGATTTAGGGTTTAGGGTTTTAGGGTTTAGGGTTTTAGGGTTTAGGGTAGAGGGTTTTAGGTTTTATGGTTGAGGGTTTAAGGTTTTAGGGTTTAGAGTTTGTGGGTTTAGGGTTTTAGGGTTTTAGGGTTTAGGTTTTAGGGTTTTAGGGTTTTAGGGTTTAGGGTTTTAGGGGTTTATGGTTTTAGGGTTTAGGGTTTAGGGTTTTAGGGGTTTACGGTTTTAGGGTTTTAGTGTTTTAGGGTTTAGGGTTAGGTTTAGGTTTTAGGGTTTAGGGTTTTGGATTTAGGTTTCAGGGTTTTAGACTTTAGGGTTTACGGTTTGGGGTTTTAGGGTTTTTGGGTTTAGGATAGCATTTTAGGGTTTTAGGGTTTAGGGTTTAGGGTTTTAGCATTTAAGGGTTTAGGGTTTTAGGGTTTTTGGGTTTTAGGGTATAGGGTTTACGGTTTTAGGGGTTTAGTGTTTAGGTTTTAGGGTTTGGGGTTTATGGTTTAGGGCTTTAGGGTTTTCGAATTTTACGATTTTAGGGTTTTAGGCTTTAGGCTTTAGGGTTGAGGATTTTATGGTTTTAGGGTTTAGGGTTTAGGGTTTAGGGTTTTAGGGTTTACGGTTCTGAGGTACAGGGCTTAGGGTTTAGGGTTCACGGTTTTGTGGTTTTAGGGGTTTAAGGTTTAAGGTTTAGGTTTTAAATTTTAGGATTTAGTTTTTAGGGTTTACTGTTTACGGCTTAGGGCTTTAGGGTTTAGGTGTTTATGGTTTAGGATTTGGGGTTTAGGGTTTTAGGGTATTAGGATTTTAGGATTTTTGGGGTTTTGGGTTTAGGGAATTAGGGTTTGGATTTAGGGTTTATGCTAAAACCCAAAAACCCTAAACCCCAAAACAATAAAATCCTCAACCCTATACCCTAAAACCCTAAAACCCTAAAATCCAAAAACCCTAAAGCCCTAAACCCTAAACCCCAAACCCTAAAATCTAAACCCTAAACCCTAAACCATACATCCTAAACCCCTCAAACCCTAAACCCTATACCCTAAAACCCTAAACCCTTAAATGCTTAAATCCTAAACTCTAAACCCTAAACCCTAAAACCCTAAACCCTAAAATGCTACTCTAAACCCTAAAACCCTAAACCGTAAATCCTAAAACCTAAAACCCTGAAACCTCAATCCAAAACCCTAAACCCTAAAACCTAAACCTAACCCTAAACTCTAAAACACTAAAACCCTAAAACCTAAACCCTAAAACCGTAAACCCCTAAAACCCTAAACCCTAAAACACTAAAACCCTAAAACCTAAACCCTAAAACCGTAAACCCCTAAAACCCTAAACCCTGAAAGCTTCAAGCCCTAAACCCTAAACCCTAAAACCATAAACCCCTAAAACCCTAAAACCTAAAACCCTGAACCCATAAACTCTAAACCCTAAAAGCTTAAACCCTAAACCCTAAAACCTAAAACCCTCTACCCTAAACCCTAAACCCTAAACCCTAAAACCCTAAACCCTAAATCCTAAACCCTAAACCCTAAACCCTCAACCCTAAACCCTAAACCCCTATAACCGTCAACCCTAAACCCAAAACCCTAAAACCCTTTAAACCCAAAAACCCTAATCTCTAAACCCTAAACCACTAAAACCCTAAAACCCTAAAACTCTCAACCCTAAACCCTAACACCCAAAAACCCTTAAACGCTAAAACCCTAAAAGCTTAAACCAAAAACCCCTAAAACGCTAAAACCCTAATCCCTAAACCCCAAACCACTAAAACCCCAAACCCTAAACCCTAAAACCCTAAATCCTAAGCCCTAAAACCCTAAAACCCTAATTCCCTAAAATCCTAAACCCTAAAACACTAAAACCATAAAACCCTAATCCCCAAACCCTAAAACCCTTAAACCCTAAAACCCAATCTCTAAACCCTAAACCCTAAACCCTAAACACTAAACCCTAAATCCTAAACCCTAAAAACCTACCCTAACCCTAAAACCCTAAAATCCTAAGCCCTAAACCTAAAACCCAAGAACCCTAAAAGGCTAAACCCTAAACCAAAAAACCCCAGCCTAAACCCTAAACCCTAAACCCTAAACCCTAAAACCGTAAAACCTAAAACCCTAAACCCCTAAAACTTTAAACCCTGAATCTTAAACCCTAAACCGTAAAACCATAAAACTCTAAATCCTAATCCCTAAACCCTAAACCCTAAACCCTAAAACCCTAAACCCTAAAACCCAAAATTCTAAAACCCTAAAACCCAAAAACCCTAAACCCTAAAATCCTAAAACCCTAAGCCCTAACCCCTAAAACCCTAAACCCTAAAACCCGAGAACCCTAAAAGGCTAAACCCTAAACCCTAAAAGCCTAGCCTAAACCCTAAAACCCTAAACTCTGAACCCTAAAGCCTAAACCCTAAACCCTAAAACCGTAAACCCTAAAACCCTAAACCCATAAAACTTTAAACCCTGAACCTTAAACCCTAAAGCCTAAAGCCTAAACCCTAAATCCTAAACACCAAAATACTAAAATCTTAAACCCTAAACCCTAAATACCAAAACTTCTAAAACCTTAAAACCCAAAAACCCTAAACCCTAAAACCCTAAAACCCTAAACCCTAAAACCCTAAACCCTACCCTAAAACCCTAAACCTAAACACTAAAACCCTAAAACCCTAAACCCTAAACACAAAAACCCTAAAACCCTAAACACAAAACCCTAAACCCCTAAACCCTTAAAACATAAAACACTAAACCCTAAAACCTAAACCATAAACCCTAAACCCTAAACCCCTAAAATCCTAAAACCCTAAACCTTAAACCCTAAAACCCAAAAACCGTAAACCTAAACCCAAATACCCTAAACCCCTAAACACTCATTCCGTAAAACCTTAAAACCCTGAACCCTTATACCCCTAAACACCAAAACCCTAAAACTCTAAACCCTAAACCCAAAAATCCCTAAATACTAAACCCTAAAACCCTAAACCATAAAACCCTAAAAGCGTAAACCATAAACCCCTAAAACCCTAAAAGCCTAGCCTAAACCCTAAAACCCTAAACTCTGAACCCTAAAGCCTAAACCCAAAACCCCAAAACCCTAAACCCTAAAACCCTAAAACCCTAAACCCTAAACCCATAAAACTTTAAACCCTGAAACTTAAACCCTAAACCCTAAACCCCAAAATACTAAAATCTTAAACCCTAAACCCTAAAACCCAAAACTTCTAAAACCATAAAACCCAAAAACCCTAAAACCCAAAACCCTAAAATCCCTAAAACCCTAAAACCCTAAACCCTAAAACCCTAATCCCTAAGTACTAAACCCTAAACCCTAAAACCCTAAACCTTAAACCCTAAACACTAAAACCCTAAACACTAAACCCTAAACCCCTAAACCCTTAAAACATTAAATAGTAAACCCTAAAACCTAAACCATAAACCCTAAACCCAAAACCCCTAAAATCCTAAAACCTTAAACCTTAAACCCTAAAATCCAAAAACTGTAAACCGTAAACCCTAATACCCTAAACCCCTAAACACTCATTTCGTAAAACCTTAAAACCCTAAACCGCTATACCCCTAAACACCAAAACCCTAAAACTCTAAACCCTAAACCCAAAAACCTAAACCCTAAGTACTAAATCCTAAAACCCTAAAACCCTAAACCATAAAACCCTAAAAGAGTAAACCATAAACCCCAAAAACCCTAACCCCTAAAACCCTAAAACACTAAATCCTTAGCCCTAAACCCTAAACACTAAACCCTAAACCTAAAACACTAAAATCCTTAATCCTAAAACCCTAAAACCCTAAACCCTAAACCCTAAAACCCTAAAATCCTAGACCCTAAATCCCAAAACTCTAAAACCCGAAAACCAACCCCTAAACATTAAAACCCTAAACTCCTAAAAGCCTAAATACTAAATCCTAAATCCCTAAATCCCAAAAACCGAAAACTCTAAACCCTAAAACCCTAAACCCCTAAACCCTAAAACTTAAAACCTCGAAAACCCTAAAACCCTAAAATCCCTAAAGGCTAAACCCTAGAACACTAAAACCCTAAAACCCAAAACCCTAAATCCTAAACCCTAAACCCCTAAAACCCTAAAACCCTAAAACCCATAAACCGTAAACCCTAAAACCTAAACCCTAAACCCTTTAAATCCTAAAACCGTAAACCCTAAACACTACACCCCTAAAACCGTAAACCCTAAAACCCTACACCCTAAAACCCTAAACCCTAAAACCCTACACCATAAAAGCCTAAACCCCTAAAACCCTAAACCCTAAACCCTAAACCCTAAATCCCTAAAACCCTAAAACCCGAAACCCCTGAACCCTAAACCCAAAACCTTAAACCCTAAATCCTAAACCCTAAACCCTTTAAATCCTAAAACTCTAAACCCTAAACACTACACCCCTAAAATTGTAAACCCTAAAACCCTACACCCTAAAACGCTAAACTCTAAAACCCTACACCCTAAAAGCCTAAACCCCTAAAACCCTAAACCCTAAACCCAAAACCCTAAAACCCTAAACCCTAAAACCCTAAACCCCTAAAACCCTAAAACCAGAAATCCCTGAACCCTAAACCCTAAACCTTAAACCCTTAATCCTAAACCCTTAAACCCTAAAACCCTAAATCCCTAAAACCCTAAACCCTAAAACCCTACCATAAGCCCTAAAACCCTAAAACCCTAAAACCTAAAACGAAAACTCTAAACCCTAAAACATTAAAACCTAAACACTAAACCCCAAATCCTAAACCCTAAACCCTAAAACCCTAAAACCCCAAATAAACCCTAAAACCCTAAACCCTAAACCTTAAATCCTTAACCCTAAACCCATAAAACCCTAAAACCGTCAACCCTAAAACCTAAAATTCTAAACCCTAAGCCAAACACCTTAAAACCCTAAACCCTAAACTAGAAACTAAATCTAAACCCAAAACCCTAAACCCTAAAACCCTATAACCCAAAACCCTATAACCCAAAACCCCTAAACACTAAAACCCCGAAATCCTAAACCCTAAACCCTAAATCCTAAACCCTGAAGCCCTAAACTCTAAACCCTAAACCCTAATACCTAAACCCTAAAACCCTATACCCTAAACCCTAACACCATAAACCCTAAAACCCTAAATCCTAAACCCTAAAACACTAAAACCCTAAACCCTAAAATCTAAACCCCTAAAATCCTAAACCCTTAAACCCTAAAACCTTAAACCCTAAACCTTAAACCCTAAACCCAAAACCCTAAAACCCTAAGCCCAAAAACCCTACCCTAAACCATAAAACCCTAAAACCCTAAACTGAAAACCCTAATCACAAAACCCTATACCCTTAAAACCCTAAAACCCTTAATCCTAAGCCCTAAACTCTAAACCCTAATACCCTAAAACCCGAAAGCCCGATACCCTAACTCTAAACCCTAAGCCTAAACCCAAAAAGCGTGAGACCCTAAAACCCTAAACCTTAACACTGTAACACCATAAAACCCTAAACCCTAAACACTAAAACCCAAAAACCCTACGCCCCTCTAAAACCCTAAAACCCTGAAGCCCTAACCCCAAACCCCAAACCCTAAACTCTAATCCCTAAACCCCAAAAACTAAACCTTAAACCCTAAACCCCTAAAACCCTAAAACCTATACCCTAGACCCTAAAACCCTAAATCCGAAACCCTAAAGCCCTAAAATCCTATACCCTAAAACCCTAAACCCTAAAACCCTAAAACCATAAAACCCAAAAACCCTACCTTAAACAGTAAAACCCTAAAACCCTAACCCGTAAACCCAAAAACTCTAAACCCCAAATCCTAAACCCTAAAGCCTAAATCTCTAAAACCCCAAAAACCTAAACCTTAAAACCCTAAACCCTAAACCTTAAATACGTAACCCTAAATCCGTAAAACCCTAAAACCGCCAACCCTAAAACCTAAAATCCTAAACCCTAAAACCCTAAACCCTAAAACCTTATAACCCAAAACCCCTAAACACTTAAACCTTAAAACGCTAAACCCTAAACCCCAAAAACCCTAAAACCGC
>CM023542.1:50515749-50570718 GCA_013350335.1 Chimonanthus salicifolius | reverse complement strand
TAGGTTTTAGGGCTTTAGCATTTCAGGGTTTTGTCTTTTAGGATTTTGGGTTGGTTTAGGGTTTAAGGGTTTAGGGTTTTAGGGTTTTAGGGGTTTGGATTTTAGGGGATTTAGGGTTTTACTGTTTAGGATGTTAGGGTTTAGGTTTTAGGGTAGGGTTTTAGGGTTTTAGGGTTTAGGGTTTAGGGTTTAGGGTTTTAGGCATTTGGGGTTTATGGCTTTAGGGCTTTAGAGCTTTAGGTTTTAGGGTTCCATGGTTTTACAGTTTAGGGTTTAGGGTTAACTATTTAGGTTATACGCTTTTAAGGTTTTAGGGCTTTAGGGTTTCAAGGTTTAGTCTTTGAGGGTATTGGGTTGGTTTACGGTTTAAGGGTTTTAGGGTTTTAAGGTTTTAGGGGTTAGGGTTTTAGGGGTTTAGGGGTTGTACGATTTTGGGTTTTAGGGTTTAGGTTTTTGGGTTTAGGTTTTAGGGTTGGGTTTTAGAGATTAGGGTTTAGGGCTTTAGGGCTTTAGAGCTTTAAGTTTTAGGGTTTAGGGTTTTAGGGTTTTTGGGGTTTAGGGTTTACGGTTCTAGGCTTCAGGGTTCAGTGTTTAGGGTTTAGGGTTTAGGGTTTAAGATTTTGGATTTTACGGTTTAAGGGTTTTGCATTTATGGTTTAGGGTTTAGCATTTTTGGGTTTTAGGGTTTAGGGTTTTAGGGTTTTTAGGCCCTTGGGGTTTAGGGTTTTAGGGCTTTAGAGCTTTAGGTTTTTAGGGTTTCATTGTTTTAAGGTTTAGGGTTTAGGGTTTTTGGGTTTTTGAGGTGTAGGGTTTAGGGTTTTTGGGTTTTTGGGGTATAGGGTTTACGGTTTTAGGGGTTCAGGGTTTAGGGTTTTGAGTTTAGGGTTTAGGGTTTATGGTTTAGGGTTTAGGGTTTAGGGTTTCTGGTTTTAAGGTTTAAAGGTTTTAGGATTTATGGTTTAGGGTTTAGCGTTTTTCGATTTTAGGGTTTTAGCGTTTAGGTTTTAGGGATTAGAATTTAGGGTTCAGGGTTTAGGGTTTAGAGTTTAAGAATTTAGGGTTTTAGAGATTTAGGGTTTAGGGTTTTAGGCGTTAGGTTTTAGAGTTTAGGGTTTACGATTTAGGGTTTAGAGTATTAGGGTTTTAGAGTTTTAGGGTTTAGGTTTTACGGTTTAGGGTTTAGGGTTTAGGGTTTTTGGGTTTAGGGTTTAGGGTTTTGGATTTAGGGTTCGAGGTTTAGGGTTTTAGGGTTTAAGGGTTTTGGGTTTAGGATTTTGGGACTTAGAGTTCTAGGATTTTAGGGGTTTCGGGTTTTAGGGTTTAGGGTTTTAGGGTTTTAGTGTTTTAGGGTTTTAGGGTTTTTTGGGTTTTAGGGTCTAGGTTTTATAGTTTTGGGTTTTAGGGTTTTAGTGTTTTAGGGTTTAGGGTTTTAGGGTTTAGGGGTTTTTAGTTTCGGGTTTTAGGGATTTCGGTTTAGGGTTTAAGGTATTAGAGTTTTTGGGTTTTAAAGGTTTTGGGTTTATGGTTTGTAGTTTAGTGTTTGGGGTTTAGGGTTTAGGGTTTTATTGTTTTAGGGTTTAGTATTTTAGGGTTTTAGTGTTTTAGGGTTTAGGGTTTAGGGTCTTTGGTTTTTGGGTTTTAGGTTTTAGAGTTTTTGAGTTTTGGGTTTTAGGGATTTCGGTTTGGAGTTTAGGGTCTTAAAATTTTTGTGTTTTAAAGGTTTAGGGTTTAGGGTTTTAGGGTTTTAGTATTTTAGGATTTATGGTTTTTGGATTTTTGGGTTTAGGGTTTTTGAGTTTTCGGTTTTAACATTTTCAGTTTAGGGTTTAGGGTCTTAGAGTTTTTGGGTTTTAGGGGTTTAGGTTTTAGGGTTTGCGGTTTTAGGCATTTACGGTTGTGGGTTTTAGGGTTTTAAGGTTTAGGGTTTAAGGTTTAGGATTTAGGGTTTAGGGTTTAGGACTAAGTTTAGGGTTTTAGGGTTTTAAAGTTTACGGTTTTGGGGTTTTAGGGTTTAGGGTTTAGGGTTTAGGGTTTAAGAGTTATAGGGTTTTAGGGTTTAGGGTTTTAGGGTTTAGGGTTTAGGGATTTAGGATTTTAGGGTTTAGAGTGTAGGGTTTTTACGGTTTTAGGGCTTTCGGATTTTTGGATTTGGGATTTAGGGTTTTAGGGTTTTGGGTTTAGGGTTTAAGGTTTAGGGTTTTATGGTCTTATGTTGTGTTTTATGTTTTTGGGTTTTGGGTTTTAAGGTTTAGGGTTTTAGGGGTTTAGAGTTTTAGGGTTTTGGGTTTCAGCATTTTAGGGTTTTAGGGTTTTAGTATTTTAGGGTTTAGAGTCTTAGGGTTTAGGTTTTGGGGTTTAGGGTTTGGGGTTTAGGGTTTTAGGATTTTAGGGGTATGGGTTAGGGTTTTGGGTTTTAGGATTTAGGGTTTAGGATCTTATGATTTTAGGGGTTTAGGGCTGAGGGTTAACTGTTTAGGTTTTAGGGTTTTAGGACTTTAAGGCTTTAGGATTTCGGAGTTTAGTCTTTTAGGGTTTCGGGTTTAGGGTTTTAGGGTTTATTGTTTAAGAGTTTAGGGTTTAGGGTTTTGGGGTTTAGGGGTTTAGGGTTTCACGGTTTTGGATTTTAAGGTTTAGGGTTTAGGGTAGGGTTTTAGGGTTTAGGGTTTAGGGTTTTGGGTTTTGGGTTTTGGGTTTTAGGGTTTTGGGCATTTGGGGCTTAGGGTTTTAGGGCTTTAGAGCTTTAGGTTTTAGGGTTTCATGGTTTTAGGGTTTAGGGTTTATGGTTTACGGTTTTAGGCGTTCAGGGTTCAGGGTTTATGGTTTAGGATTTAGGGTTTTTGGTTTAGGTTTTAGGGTCTAGGGTTTTGGGTTTTAGGGTTTAAGGGTTTTGGGTTTAGGGTTTAGCGTTTTTGGGTTTTTGGGTTTAGGGTGTAGGGTTTTAGGGTTTTAGGCATTTCGGGTTTAGGGTCTGAGGGCTTTAGAGCTTTAGGTTTAAGGGTTTCATGGCTTTAGGGTTTAGGGTTTTGGGTTTTAGGGTTTTTGGGGTTTAGGGTTTACGGTTTTTGGGGTTCAGGATTTAGGATTTAGGGTTTAGGGTTTAGGGTTTATGGTTTATGGTGTAGGATTTAGGGTTTTGGGTTTTAGGGTTTAGGTTTCAGGGTTTAGGGTTTAGGGTTAACTGTTTAGGTTTTAGGATTTTAGGGCTTTAGGGTTTAGTCTTTGAGGGCTTTGGGTTGGTTTAGGGTTTAAGGGTTTAGGACTTAGGGTTTTAGGGTTTTAGGATTTTAGGGTTTAGGTTTTAGGGTAGGGTTTTTGGGTTTAGGATTTAGGGTTTAGGGTTTTAGGGTTTTAGGCATTTGGGGTTTAGGGTTTTAGGGCTTTAGAGCTTTAGGTTTTAGGGTTTTAAGGTTTTAGGGCTTTAGGGCTTCAGGTTTGAGTCTTTGAGGGGTTTGGGTTGGTTTAGGGTTTAAAGGTTTAGGGTTTAAGGTTTTAGGGTTTTAAGGTTTTAGGGGTTAGGGTTTTAGGGATTTAGGGTTTTACGGTTTAGGGTTTTAGGGTTTAGCTTTTTGGGTTTAGGTTTTAGGGTAGGGTTTTAGAGTTTAGGGTTTATGGTTTTAGTGCTTTAGAGCTTTAGGTTTTGGGGTTCCTTGGTTTTAGGTTTTAGGGTTTAGGCTTTTAGGGTTTTTGGGATTGAGGGTTTACGGTTTTAGGGTTCAGGGTTGAGGATTTAGGGTTAAGGGTTTAGGGTTTAGGGTTTAGGGTTTAGGGTTTTGGGTTTTGGGTTTAACGGTTTAAGGGTTTGGGTTTATGGTTTAGGGTTTAGCATTTTTGGGTTTTAGGGTTTAGGGTTTTAGGGTTTTAGGCATTTGGGGGTTAGGGTTTTAGGGCTTTAGAGCTTTAGATTTTTAGGGTTTCATTGTTTTAGAGTTTAGGGTTTTCGAGGTTTTGGGTTTAGGATTTAGGGTTTATGGTTTTAGAGTTTTTGGGTTTAGGTTTAGGGTTTTAGGGCTTAGGGTTTTTGGGTTTAGGATTTAGGGTTTAGGGTTTTGGATTTAGGGTTCAGTGTTTAGGGTTTAGGGTTTTAGGGTTTAAGGGTTTTAGGTTTTGGGTCTTAGAGTTTTAGGGTTTTGGGTCTTAGGATTTAGGTTTTTAGGGTTTTAGTGTTTTAGGGTTTAGGGTTCAGGGTTTTAGGGTTTTTTGGTTTTAGGGTAAGGGTTTTATAGTTTTGGGTTTTAGGGTTTTAGTGTTTTAGGGTTTAGGGTTTTAGGGTTTTTTGGTTTTAGGGTTTAGGGTTTTTTAGTTTTGGGTTCTAGGGATTTCTGTTTAGGGTTTAAGGTCTTAGAGTTTTTGGGTTTTAAAGGTTTAGGGTTTAGGGTTTGGGGTTTAGAGTTTAGTGTTCAGGGTTTAGGGTTTAGGGTTTTAGTGTTTTAGGGTTTAGGATCTTGGGTCTTTGGCTTTTAGGGTTTAGGGTTTTTGAGTTTTGGGTTTTACGGATTTCGGTTTAGGGTTTAGGTTTTGAGGGCTTAGGCCTTTACGTTTTTGGGTTTTAGGGTTTTATGGTTTAGGATTTGCGATTTAGGGTTTAGGACTCAAGGTTTAGGGTTTTAGGTTTACGGTTTTGGGGTTTTAGGGTTTAGGTTGTTAGGGTTTTAGGTTTTAGGGTTTAGGGTTTAGGGATTTAGGATTTTAGGGTTTAGGGTGTAGGGTTTAGGGTTTTACGGTTTTAGGGCTTTTGGATTTTGGGGTTTTGGATTTAGGGTTTTAGGGTTTTGGGTTTAGGGTTTTAGGGTTTTAGGGTCTTAGGTAGGGTTTTATGGTTTTGGGTTTTAAGGTTTAGGGTTTTAGGGGTTCAGAGTTTTAGGGTTTAGGGTTTCCGCATTTTAGGTTTTGGGCTCTATGGTTTTAGGGTTTAGAGTCTTAGGTTTTAGGGTTTAGGGTTTAGGTTTTTGGGTTTAGGGTTGAGGTTTTAGGGTTTTAGGATTTTAGGGGTATAGGTTAGGGTTTTGGGTTTAAGGATTTAGGGTTAGGGCTTAGGATTTTATGATTTTAGGGGTTTAGAGTTTAGGGTTTAGGGTTAACTGCTTAGGTTTTAGGGTTTTTACTTTAGGGTTTTGGGGTTTAGTCTTTTAGGGTTTCGGGTTTAGGGTTTTGGTGTTTTTAGGGTTTATTGTTTAAGGGTTCAGGGTTTAGGGTTTTGGGGTTTTAGGGGTTTAGGGTGTCACGGTTTTGGATTTTAGGGTCTAGGGTTTCACGGTTTTGGATTTTAGGGTTTAGGGTTTAGGGTAGGGTTTTAGGGTTAGGGTTTAGGGTTTTGGGTTTTAGAGTTTTAGGCATTTGGGGCTTAGGGCTTTTGGGCTTTAGAGCTTTAGGTTTTAGGGTTTCATGGTTTTAGGGTTTAGGGTTTTAGGGCTTTAGAGCTTTAGGTTTTAGGGTTTAGGGTTTTAGGGTTTTTGGGATTTTTGGGGTTTAGGGTTTACGGTTCTAGGGTGCAGGGTTCAGGGTTTAGGGTTTAGGGTTTAGGGTTTTACGGTCTACGGGTTTTGCGTTTATGGTTTAGGGTTTAGCATTTTTGGATTTTAGGGTTTAGGGTTTAGGGTTTTAGAGTTTTAGGCATTTGGGGTTTAGGGTTTTAGGGCTTTAGAGCTTTAGGTTTTTAGGGTTTCATTGTTTCAAGGTTTTTGGGTTTTTCGGGTATAGGGTTTTTGGTTTTAGAGTTTAAAGGTTTTAGGGTTTATGGTTTAGGGTAAAACGTTTTTCGATTTTAGGGTTTTAGCATTTAGGTTTTAGGGATTAGAATTTAGGTTTCAGGGTTTAGGGTTTAGAGTTTAAGAATTTAGGGTTTTAGGGGTTTAGGGTTTAGGGTTTTAGGGGTTAGGTTTTAGAGTTTAGGGTTTTTGAGGTTTAGGTTTTAGGAATTAGGGTTTAGGGTTTTAGGGTTTTAGAGTTTTAGGATTTAGGTTTTAGGGTTTAGGGTTAAGGGTTTTAGGGTTTTTGGGTTTAGGATCTAGGGTTTAGGGTTTGTGATTTACGGTTCGAGGTTTAGGGTTTAGGGTTTTAGGGATTAAGGGTTTTGGGTTTAGGGTTTTGGGTCTTAGAGTTTTAGGGTTTTAGGGTTTAGGGTTTAGGGTTTTAGGGTTTTAGTGTTTTAGAGTTTTAGGGTTTTAGGGTTTTAGAGTTTTGGGGTTTAGGTTTTAGAGGTTTAGGGTTTTAGGGTTTTAGGGTTTAGGTTTTTGGGTTTAGGATTTAGGGTTTAGGGTTTTGGATTTATGGTTCGAGGTTTAGGGTTTTAGAGTTTAAGGGTTTTGGGTTTATGGTTTTGGGTCTTAGAGTTTTAGGGTTTTAGGGTTTAGGGTTTTAGGGTTTAGGGTTTAGGGTTTTAGGATTTTAGTGTTTTAGGGTTTAGGGTTTAGGGTTTAGGGTTTTTTGGTTTTAGGGTTTAGGGTTTTTTCGTTTTGGGTTTTAGGGATTTCGGTTTAGGGTTTAGGGTCTTATTGTTTTTGGGTTTTATAGGTTTAGGGTTTAGGGTTTAGAGTTTAGTGTTTAGGGTTTAGGGTTTAGGGTTTTAGTGTTTTAGGGTTTAGTATTTTAGGGTTTTAATGTTTTAGGGTTTAGGGTTAAGGGTTTTTGGGTTTTAGGGTTTAGGGTTTTTAAGTTTTGGGTTTTAGGGATTTCAGTTTAGGGTTTAGGGTCTTAGAGTTTTTGGGTTTTAAAGGTTTTGGGTTTAGAGTTTAGAATTTAGTGTTAGGGTTTAGGCTTTCGGGTTTTAGTGTTTTAGGGTTTAGGGTTTTAGTATTTTAGGGTTTAGGGTTTAGGGTTTTTGAGTTTTGGGTATTAACGTTTTCGGTTTAGGGTTTAGGGTCTTAGAATTTTTGGGTTTTAGGGGTTTAGGGTTTAGGGTTTACGGTTTCAGGCCTTTACGGTTTTGGGTTTTAGGGTTTTATGGTTTAGGATTTAGGCTTTAGGGTTTAGGACTCAAGGTTTAGGGTTTTAGCATTTACGGTTTTAGGGTTTTAGGATTTTAGGGTTTAGGGTTTTACGGTTTAACGGTTTAAGGGTTTTGGGTTTATGGTTTAGGGTTTAGCGTTTTTGGGTTTTTGGGTTTAGGGTTTAGGGTTTTAGGGTTTTAGGCATTGGGGTTTACGGTTTTAGGGCTTTAGAGCATTAGATTTTTAGGGTTTCATTGTTTTAAGGTTGAGGGTTTAAGGTTTTAAGGTTTACGGTTTTAGGGGTTAGGGTTTAGTGTTTAGAGTTAGGGATTAGGGTTTATGGTTTAGGGTTTAGGGTTTAGGGTTTTGGGTTTGTGGTTTACGGTTTAGGGTTTTGGGATTAACGGTATAAGGGCTTTGGATTTATGGTTTAGGGTTTAGCATTTTTGGGTTTTAGGGTTTAGAATTTTAGGGTTTAGGGTTTAGGGTTTTAGGGTTTTAGGCATTTGGGGTTTAGGGTTTTAGGGCTTTAGAGCTTTAGATTTTTAGGGTTTCATTGTTTTAAGGTTTAGGGTTTGAGGTTTTAAGGTTTACAGTTTTAGGGGTTTAGGGTTTAGGGTTTAGAGTTTAGGGATTAGGGTTTATGGTTTAGGGTTTAGGGTTTAGGGTTGACGGTTTAGGGTTTAGGGTTTAGGGTTTTGGGTTTAACGGTTTAAGGGTTTAGGGTTTAGGGTTTAGGGTTTAGCATTTTTGGGTTTTAGGGTTTATGATTTTAGGGTTTAGGGTTTAGGGTCTTAGGGTTTTAGGCATTTAGGGTTTTAAGGCTTTAGAGCTTCAGATTTTTAGGGTTTCATTGTTTTAAGGTTTAGGGTTTAAGGTTTTAAGGTTCACAGTTTTAGGGGTTTAGGGTTTAGGGTTTAGTATTTAGGGATTATGGTTTATGGTTTAGGGTTTAGGGTTTAGGGTTTTGGGTTTTAGGGTTTAAAGGTTTTAGGGTTTATGGTTTAGGGTTTAGCGTTTTTCAGTTTTAGGGTTTTAGCGTTTAGGTTTTAGGGATTAGAGTTTAGGGTTTAGAGTTTAAGAATTTAGGGTTTTAGGGGTTTAGGGTTTAGGGCTTTAGGGTTTAGGTTTTAGAGTTTAGGGTTTTCGAGGTTTAGGGTTTAGGATTTAGGGTTTTCGAGGTTTAGGGTTTAGGGTTTTAGAGTTTTAGGGTTTAGGTTTTAGGGTTTTCGAGGTTTAGGGTTTAGGATTTAGGGTTTAGGGTTTTAGAGTTTTAAGGTTTAGGTTTTAGGGTTTTGGATTTAGGGTTCAGGGTTTAGGGTTTAGGGTTTTAGGGTTTAAGGGTTTTAGGTTTTGGGTCTTAGAGTTTAAGGGTTTTAGGGTTTTAGGATTTAGCATTTTAGGGTTTTAGTGTTTTAGGGTTTAGGGTTTAGGGTTTTAGGGTTTTTTGGTTTTAGGGTTTAGGATTTTATAGTTTTGGGTTTTAGGGTTTTAGTGTTTTAGGGTTTAGAGTTTAGGGTTTTAGGGTTTTTTGGTTTTAGGGTTTAGGATTTTTTAGTTTTAAGTTTTAGGGATTTCTGTTTAGGGTTTAGGTCTTAGAGTTTTTGGGTTTTAAAGGTTTAGGGTTTAGGGTTTAGGGTTTAGAGTTTAGTGTTCACGGTTTAGGGTTTAGGGTTTTAGTGTTTTAGGGTTTACGGTTTTGGATTTTTGGCTTTTAGGGATTAGGGTTTTTGAGTTTTGGGTTTTAGGGATTTCGGTTTAGGGTTTAGGGTCTTAGAGTTTTTGGGTTTTAAAGGTTTAGGGTTTAGGTTTTAGAGTTTAGTGTTTAGGGTTTAGGCTTTCGGGTTTTAGTGTTTTAGGGTTTAGGATTTTAGGATTTTTGTAATTTAGGGTTTAGGGTTTAGGGTTTTTGGGTTTTAGGGCTTAGGATTTTTGAGTTTTGGGTTTTAACGTTTTCGGTTTATGGTTTAGGGTCTTAGGTTTTTTTGGTTTTAGGGGTTTAGGGTTTAGGGTTTGCGGTTTTAGGCCTTTACGTTTTTGGGTTTTAGGGTTTTATGGTTTAGGATTTGCGGTTTAGGATTTAGGACTCAAGGTTTAGGGTTTACGGTTTACGGTTTTTGGGGTTTTAGGGCTTAGGGTTTTAGGGTTTTAGGTTTTTGGGTTTTAGGGTTTAGGGTGTAGGGATTTAGGATTTTAGGGTTTAGGGTTTTACGGTTTTAGGGCTTTTGGATTTGGGGTTTTGGATTTAGGGTTTTAGGGTTTTGGGTTTAGGGTTTTAGGGTTTTAGGGTTTTAGGGTCTTAGGTAGGGTTTCATGGTTTTGGGTTTTAAGGTTTAGGGTTTTAGGGGTTTACAGTTTTAGGGTTTAGGGTTTCAGCATTTTAGGTTTTAGGCTCTAGGGTTTTAGGGTTTAGGGTTTAGGTTTTAGGGTTTTGGGTTGAGGTTTTAGGGTTTTAGGATTTTAGGGGTATAGGTTAGAGTTTTGGGTTTTAGGGTTTAGGGTTAGGGTTTAGGATTTTATGATTCTAGGGGTTTAGGGTTTAGGGTTAACTGCTTAGGTTTTAGGGTTTTAGGGTTTAGTGCTTTAGGGTTTTGGGGTTTAGTCTTTTAGGGTTTCGGGTTTAGGGTTTTGGGGTTTTTAAGGTTTATTGTTTAAGGGTTCAGGGTTTAGGGTTTTGGGGTTTGAGGGGTTTAGGGTTTCACGGTTTTGGATTTTACGGTTTAGGGTTTCTCGGTTTTGGATTTTAGGGTTTAGGGTTTAGGATTGGGTTTTAGGGTTAGGGTTTTGGGTTTTAGAGTTTTAGGCATTTGGGGCTTAGGGTTTTTGGGCTTTAGAGCTTTAGGTTTTAGGGTTTCATGGTTTTAGGGTCTAGGGTTTTAGGGCTTTAGAGCTTTAGGTTTTAGAGTTTCATGGTTTAGGGTTTTTGGGCTTTAGAGCTTTAGGTTTTAGGGTTTCATGGTTTTAGGGTCTAGGGTCTTAGGGCTTTAGAGCTTTAGGTTTTAGGTTTTAGGGTTTAGGGTTTTAGGGTTTTTGGGGTTTAGGGTTTACGGTTCTAGGGTTCAGGGTTCAGGGTTTAGGGTTTAGGTTTTTGTGTTTTACGGTCTACGGGTTTTGCGTTTATGGTTTAGGGTTTAGTATTTTTGGGTTTTAGGTTTAGGGTTTAGGGTTTTAGAGTTTTAGGCATTTGGGGTTTAGGGTTTTAGGGCTTTAGAGCTTTAGGTTTTTAGGGTTTCATTGTTTTAAGGTTTTTGGGTTTTTGGGGTATAGGGTTTCTGGTTTTAGGGTTTAAAGGTTTTAGGGTTTATGGTTTAGGGTAAAACGTTTGTCGGTTTTAGGGTTTTAGCGTTTAGGTTTTGGGGATTAGAATTTATGTTTCAGGGTTTAGGGTTTAGAGTTTAAGAATTTAGGGTTTTAGGGGTTTAGGGATAAGGGTTTTAGGGGTTAGGTTTTAGAGTTTAGGGTTTTTGAGGTTTAGGTTTTAGGATTTAGGGTTTAGGGTTTTAGGGTTTTAGAGTTTTAGGGTTTAGGTTTTAGGGTTTAGGGTTAGGGTTTTAGGGTTTTAGAGTTTAGGATTTTTGGGTTTAGGCTTTAGGGTTTAGGGTTTAGGGTTTTAGGGTTTAAGGGTTTTGGGTTTAGGGTTTTGGGTCATATAATTTTAGGGTTTTAGGGTTTAGGGTTTAGGGGTTTAGGGTTTTAGGGTTTTAGTGTTTTAGAGTTTTAGGGTTTTAGGGTTTTAGAGTTTTGGGGTTTAGGTTTTAGGGTTTAGGGGTTTAGGGTTTTAGGGTTTTAGGGTTTAGGTTTTTGGGTTTAGGATTTAGGGTTTAGGGTTTTGGATTTAGGGTTCGGGGTTTAGGGTTTTAGGGTTTAAGGGTTTTGGGTTTAGGGTTTTGGGTCTTAGAGTTTTAGGGTTTTAGGGGTTTAGGGCTTTAGGGTTTAGTGTTTAGGGTTTTAGGATTTTTGTGTTTTAGGGTTTAGGGTTTTTTGGTCTTAGGGTTTTTTGGTTTTAGGGTTTAGGGTTTTATAGTTTTGGGTTTTAAGGTTTTAGTATTTTAGGGTTTAGGGTTTAGGCTTTTAGGGTTTTTTGGTTTTAGGGTTTAGGGTTTTTTAGTTTTGAGTTTTAGGGATTTCGGTTTAGGGTTTAGGGTCTTAGAGTTTTTGGGTTTTATAGGTTTAGGGTTTAGGGTTTAGAGTTTAGTGTTTAGGGTTTAGGTTTTAGGGTTTTAGTGTTTTAGGGTTTAGTCTTTTAGGATTTCAGTGTTTTAGGGTTTAGGGTTTAGGATTTTTGGGTTTTAGGTTTTAGGGTTTTTGAGTTTCGGGTTTTAGGGATTTCGGTTTAGGGTTTAGAGTCTTAGAGTTTTTGGGTTTTAAAGGTTTAGGGTTTAGGGTTTAGGGTTTAGAGTTTAGTGTTTTGGGGTTAGGCTTTCGGGTTTTAGTGTTTTAGGGTTTAGGGTTTTAGCGTTTTAGGGTTTTATTATTTTATGGTTTAGGGTTTAGGGTTTTTGAGTTTTGGGTTTTAACGTTTTCGGTTTTGGATTTCGGGTCTTAGAATTTTTGGGTTTTAGGGGTTTAGGGTTTAGGGTTTACGGTTTTAGGCCTTTACGGTTTGGGGTTTTAGGGTTTTATGGTTTAGGATTTAGGGTTTAGGGTTTAGGACTCAAGGTTTAGGGTTTTAGCGTTTACGGTTTTGGGGTTTTTGGGTTTTAGGGTTTTAGGGTTTTCGGTTTTAGGGTTTAGGGATTTAGTTTTTTAGGGTTTAGGGTGTAGGGTTTAGGGTTTAGTTTTAGGGTGTAGGCTTTAGGGTTTTAGGGTTTTAGGGCTTAGGGTTTTAGGGTTTAGGGTCTTAGGATTATAGGGTTTAGGGTGTAGGGTTTGGGGTTTGGGGTTTTACGGTTTTAGGGCTTTTGGATTTTGGGGCTTTGGATTTTGGGTTTTAGGGTTTTAGGGTTTAGGGTTGAGGGTTTAGGGTTTTAGGATTTTAGGGGTATAGGTTAGGGTTTTTCGTTTTAGGGTTTAGGGTTTAAGTTTTAGGGTTTGGGGTTTAGGGTTTAGGATTTTATGATTTTAGGGGTTTAGGGTTTAGGGTTAACTGCTTAGGTTTTTGGGTTTTAGGGTTTTAGTGCTTTGGGGTTTCGGGGTTTAGTCTTTTAGGGTTTCGGGTTTAGGGTTTTGGGGTTTTTAGGGTTTATTGTTTAAGGGTTTAGTGTTTAGGGTTTTAGGGTTTTAGGGGTTTAGGGTTTCATGGTTTTGGATTTTAGGGTTTAGGGCTTAGGGTAGTGTTTTAGGGTTTAGGGTTTAGGGTTTTCGGGTTTTAGGCATTTGGGGCTTAGGGTTTTAAGGCTTTAGAGCTTTAGGTTTTAGGGTTTCATGGTTTTAGGGTTTAGGGTTTTTGGGGTTCATGGTTTACGGTTTTAGGGGTTCAGGGTTCAGGGTTCAGGGTTCAGGGTTCGGGGTTTAGGGTTTTGGTTTTAGAGTTTAGGGTTTAGGGTTTTGGATTTGAGGGTTTAAGGGTTTTGTGTTTATGGTTAGGGTTTAGTGATTTTAGGATTTGGGGTTTAGGGTTTAGGGTTTAGGGCTTTAGGTTTTAGGGTTTCGTGGCTTTAGGGTTTAGGGTTTTGGATTTTAGGGTTTTTGGTGTTTAGGGTTTACGGTTTTTGGGGTTCAGGATTTAAGGTTTAGGGTTTATGGTTTATTGTTTATGGTTTAGGGTTTAGGGTTTTGTATTTTAGGGTTTACGGGTTTTAGGATTTATCATTTTGGGTTTAGCGTTTTTTGGGTTTTAGGGTTTTAGTATTTAGGTTTTAGGGATTAGAGTTTAGGGTTCAGGGTTTAGGGCTTAAGGTTTAATAATTTAAGGTTTTAGGGGTTTAGGGTTTATGGTTTTTGAGGTTTAGGGTTTCAGATTTAGGGTTTAGGGTTTTAGGGTTTAGAGTTTTAGGGTTTAGGTTTTAGGGTTTAGTGTTTCAGATTTAGGGTTTAGGGTTTTAGGGGTTAGGTTTTAGGGTTTAGGGTTTAGGGTTTTAGGGTTTTTGGGTTTTTGGGTTTTTGGGTTTAGGATTTAGGGTTTAGGGTTTTGGATTTAGGGTTTTGGGTTTAGGGTTTATGGTTTTATGGTTTAAGGGTTTTGGGTTTAGGGTTTTGAGTCGTAGAGTTTTAGGGTTTTAGGGGTTTAGGGTTTTAGGGTTTTAGTGTTTTAGGGCTTAGGGTTTAGGGTTTTAAGGTTTTTTGACTTTAAGGTTTTGGGTTTTATAGTTTTCGGTTTTAGGGTTTTATTTTTTTTGGGTTTAGGGTTTAGGGTTTTAGGGTTTTTTCGTTTTCGGGTTTATGGTTTTTTAGTTTTGGGTTTTAGGGATTTCGGTTTAGGATTTAGGATATTAATGTTTTTGGGTTTTATAGTTTTGGGTTTTAGAGTTTTATTGTTGGGTTTAGGGTTTAGGGTTTTTTGGTTTTTTTGGTTTTAGGGTTTATTGTTTTTTAGTTTTGGGTTTTAGGGATTTCGGTTTAGGATTTAAGGTCTTAGAGTTTTTGGGTTTTAAAGGTTTAGGGTCTAGGGTTTAGGGTTTAGGGTTTTGAGTTTAGTGTTTAGGGTTTAGGGTTTAGGGTTTTAGTGTTTTAGGGTTTAGGGTTTTAGGGTTTTAGTGTTTTAGGGTTTAGGGTTTTAGTGTTTTAGGGTTTAGGGTTTAGGGTTTAGGGTTTAGGGTTTACAGTTTTAGGGGTTTTAGGTTTAGGTTTTAGGGTTTAGGGTTTAGGTTTCAGGGTTTAAGGGTATAGGGTTGTGGTTTAGGGCTCAGGGTTTTAGGGTTTTGGGGTTTTATGGTTTTTGTGTTTAGGGTTTATGGTTTAGGGTTTTAGGGTTTTACGGCTTTAGGTTTTTAGGGTTTTATGGTTTTAGGGTTCTAGGATTTTAGGGTTTTAGGGTTTAGTATTTTAGTGGTTTAGGATTTAGGGTTTAGGTTTTAGGGTTTACGTTTTTAGGGTTGTGGTTTAGGGCTTAGGGCTTTAGGGTTTCAGGGTTTTACGGTTTAGGGTTTAGGGTTTTACGGTTTAGGGTTTTTGGGGTTTAGGGTTTAAGGTTTAGGGTTTTGGATTTAGGGTTTCCAGGTTGTGGTTTTGGGTTTTCGGTGTTGGGTTTTAGGGGTTTAGGGTCTGAGGGTTTAGGGTTGTAGTTTAGGGTTTAGGATTTAGGTTTTACGGGTTTAGGGTTGTGTTTAAGGCTTACGGTTTTATGGTTTCAGTGTTTGGGGTTTAGGGTTTTAGGGCTTAGGGTTTCAGGGTTTTAGGGTTTTAATGTTTGCGGTTTAGGGTTTCGGTTAGTGTTTTAGGGTTTTAGGGTTTAGGGTTTTAGGGGTTAAAGTTTTAAGGTTTAGGGTTTTAGGGTTTTAGGGTTTTGGGTTTACGGTTTAGGGTTTAGAGTTTAGCGTTTAGGGTTTTATGGTTTTAGTGTATTTGGGTTTAGGGTTTAGGGTTTATGGGGTTTAGGGTTTAGGGTTTATGATTTAGGTTTAAGGGTTTAGGGTTTAGGGTTTAGGGTTTATGATTTAGGTTTAAGGGTTTAGGGTTGAGGGTTTTAGGGTTTTAGGATTTTAGGGGTTTAAGGTTTAAGGTTTATGGTTTATGTCTAGGGTTTACGGTCTTAGGGTTTAAGGGTTTAGGGATTTAGGGTTTAGGGTTTAAGATTTAGGTTTGGGTGTAGGGTTGTGGTTTAGGGCTTAGGATTTTAGGGTTTTAGGGTTTTACGGTTTAGTGTTTAGGGTTTAGGGTTTTAGGATTATAGGGTTTTACGGTTTAGGGTTTTAGGGGTTTAGGGTTTAGGGTTTAGGGTTTACGGGTTGTGGTTTGGGGTTTTACGGTTAAGGGTTTAGGGTTTAGGGTTTAGGGTTTAGGGTTTAGGCTTTAGGGTTTTCGGGTTTAGGGTTGTGGTTTATGGCTTACGGTTTTAGGGTTTTAGGGCTTAGGGTTTTAGGGTTTCAGGATTTCAGGGTTTTAGGGTTTTAATGTTTAGGGTTTTGGCATTAGGGTTTAGGGTCGTAGGATTTTAGGATTTCGGTTAGGGTTTCAGGGTTTAGAGTTTAGGGTTTTAGGGTTTTAGGGGGTTAGAGTTTTCATGTTTAGGGGGTTTAGTTTTGTCGGATTTTAGGATTTCGGTTAGGGTTTCAGGGTTTAGAATTTAGGGTTTTAGGGTTTAGGGTTTTTGGGGATTAGGGGTTTAGGGTTTAGGCGTTTAGGGTTTTAGGGGTTTAGGGTTTAGGGTTTTAGGATTTACGATTTAGGGTTTAAGGTTTAGGTTTAGAGTTTAGGGTTTAGGGTTTTAGGGTTTTAGGGTTTAGGGTTTTAGGGTTTACGGTTTTAGGTTTTTAGGGTTTTAGGGTTTAGGGTTTTAGGGTTTAGGGTTTAGGGTTTTAGGGTTTAGGGTTTAGGGTTTAGGGTCTTGGGTTTTAGGGTTTCGGGTCTTGGGTTTTAGGGTTTAGGGTTTAGGGTTACAGTGTTTAGGGTTTTAGGGGTTTAGGGGTTTAGGGTTTAGGGTATAGGGTTTTAGGGGTTTAAGGTTTTAGGGTTTAGGGTTTGGGGTTTTAGGGTTTTAGGGTTTTAAGGTTTAGGGTTTTAGGGTTTAGGCTTCAGAGTTTTGGTTTTAGGGTTTAGGGTTTTAGAGTTTTAGTGTTTCAGGGTTTAGGGTTTTAGGGTTTAGGCTTCAGAGTTTAGGCTTTAGGGTTTAGGGTTTATTGTTTTAGGATGATAGGGGTTTTGGATTTAGAGTTTAGGTTTTAGGGTTTACGGTGTTAGGGTTTTAGGGTTTTAGGGGTTTAGGGTTTAGGATTTATTAATTAGTGTTTGGTTTAGTGTTTTTGGTTTTGGGGTTTAGGATTTTAGGGTTTTAGGGTTTTATGGTTTAGGGTTTAGGGTTTTAGGATTTTAGGGATTTTAGGGTTAGGGCTTAGGGTTTTTGGGGATTAGGGGTTTAGGGTTTGTAATGGCCCGTGATTTGTAAATTAATATAAAGGTGGATATTATTTATTTTAATGATGAAAATTGGGAGAATTGATGGAATAAATGGTAAATGAACCAAAATTTTGACAAGGGCCCAAGTAGGGCCCAATAGACTATGGATTGGATTTAAATTCATTTAAGGGGTCAATAATGGTCAATTGGGCCAAGGATGGTCAAATTGGGTCCAATACCCATTTGGGACCCAATGGGTCAAGATAATGTAAGCTCTAAGATAAATGGGTAAGGATAAATGTAATTGGGCCATGGGCCCAATGGTGATCCAATTGGTTGGAATGGACTTAGTTAAATTTAAATCACCTAAGTTGGTGGTGGAATGGCCAAGGTGATGTGGCCAATTGGGACCCACCTCCACCTCACCAAATGAGGTGGCATGTGGACCAAGGATTGGTGGGGCCGTCCACCATGGTTGAATTGGTCAACCATGGGTAGATGCATGAAGGAGTTTAAGTAAATGAAATTAAGTTAAAATGGGAATTAAATTAACCTAATTATCTAATTAATTAAATGTTTAAGTTATCCAAAAGGGTGGTCAAATGGTCAAAAGGTAGAAGACCAAAAGCCATTTATCTATAACACATAAAATGTCGGGTGGTGGTTTATCTCAACCACCACCATGAATCTTAAAGCATAAAGCATAAACCATTAAAGTATGAAAAATGTCTTAGGCTTGGTTGGTGGGAAATTTATGTTAAAGTGTAAAGTAAGCTACCTTGGGATAAGATGGGTTCTCATCTTATCCCATTCCCATTTTTTTACTCACTCCATCTCTCCCACTCTCTCACAGCCGTCCCTCACGCCCAAGAAGTGGAGAGGAAGAAAACCAAGAGGAAGAAGAAGAAAAGCTTGGAAGAAAGAAGTGGAATTTTTAGTCCATCACTCTAAGATCAAGTTCTATTATCTTCCCTCTCATCATCTTCCCCTCTCCCTCTCTCAAGCAAACCCTACCTTGGCCGATCCTAAGTTTGGAGGTTTTCACCATTGATTAAGCATCTTGGCCGACCAAAGATCAAGAGGAAGAAGAAATGAGGCCGAGGAGTCTGATGGGAGCGAAGAAAGTCGGAGGAGACGACGGATTGTAAGTATTTTCTTAAACAAGAGATTTGGATTTTCTTAGGGTTTAAGAGGCTATGAAATCCATTTCTTGGATTTAGAGGTGGCCAAATCATGGCCTTGGATCTCAATTCCATCAATTTGAAGGATGGAAAGTAGACAAAACCCTAATGGGTAAATTAGGGTTAGGTTAAGGAAAAATAAATGGATTAAGGAATGTAATGTAATTAAATTATTAAGCATGGAATTAAATAGATTTGGAAGGAAATTGTGAGCCATAGGGTTCGGCCATGTAGTATGGCCGAACCCCATGGTGGGTGATAGGTAATGTATGTTTTTTTTTAGGGTTTTAAGGAATGGAGGATATGGAAAGTAATTTGGGCATTTTAATGGAATGTTAGGGTTTTGTAAGAATGGAATCCATGAATAAATGTAAATGTTTTTATGGTCTAAAATGACATAAAGGAAGTAGTGGATCATGAACCATGGGTTCGGCCATGGTGAATGGCCGAACCCTATGGTGGTGTAATGGTGGTTTTAAATGAGTACAAAAATGTGGAAGATGAGGGTTTTATGATGGTTTGATAATGGTTATGAATAATGGAAAATAAATGGGAATGTTGGTGGTGTTGATGGACCCAAAAAGGGACCTAATGGAAAATAAATGGGTAATGTTGGTGGTGTTGATGGACCCAAAAAGGGACCTAATGTTGTTAGTTGTAATGGAAATGTGATTAAGGAATGATAAATCAAATGTATGGTTTAGGTTCTCTCAATGGAGGGACTTGTGATGAATCTAAAGTGTAACCAAGGACCAAGTAAAAAATAGGGATTTGGTTAAGTTGAAAGGGCTGATTTTTAATGAACCCATGACCCATTGTTATGAGCCACTTAATGGTCTAAGTATGGGGTTATATATTTATGTTTTAAATAAATGGAGGTTAGGTTAATTAAGTGGTTAATTGCTAATGTTCTTATGTCATGGGTAATGAGACATCACTAGACCCATTTTTGTGAACCAATGGATAGGCTAAGATTAAAGTCTATGGATATGCTTTAGCTAATGGGGATTAGGTTAAGATATGGTTGTATCTCATGATTGGTAAGTGTATGGATCAATTATGAATAAAGGGTAATGGCAAAACCGTAAATATTGGCCAAAATGAGGAAAACCCACTAAGATATGATGTATGGCTTATAAATGGTTAAAACATGGACTAATTGTTAATATGTAATAAGGTACCGGACATCGCAAGCGGTACGCGGATCGGCGACCGGGTCTATAGGGCGGAAACGAAAGAAAGAACGCTAGTCGGTATTTGTTAGGATTCCTACCTTTTTGTAAGCCATGGATTGAGTGATGGTTTCTTTGAATTAGTTTGGAAATTATATGGTTTGTTTTAAGATGGGTTTTGGATTTAGTATTATGTGATGTTTTCCCTCTAATTTATTTTGGTAATCATGTGGTTGTTTTTAAGATGGGTTTTGGATTTTGGTATTATGTGATGGGTTTCCTTTGATTTATTTTGATAATCGTGGCATTGTTTTTAAGATGGGTTCTATGACTATGAGATACATATATTACATGGCATATGGCATCTACATCTCATGCATGGCATGGGAGGGATATGACAGGGGAAGGATGAAATGAAACCGGAGTCCCTGCTCCGTCGGGGCGACCGATAAACAAGCATGGGGATATTTCATATATGTATTATTATAGCTTGATGAGGTTTTGCCATCAAGGGGGACCTTTGTAATTATGATACCTTGATGATGGTTTTCCATCAAGGGGGATGTTGTATTTATTGTTATACCTTGATGATGGTTCTTCCATCAAGGGGGATGCCTAGTGTGGATCGCATCTTGATGAGGCTTTTCCATCAAGAGGGTCATGGCACGATGATGGTATGGATTTTATTTGGAACACTATGTATGGTTGAAAAAGGGACATTGTACAATGATGATGAGATTGATGGGTGGGATTCATGACATAGAATACCCATTGTATGACATTGCCCAAAGTGCATGGTCTTTATTAAAATATTATTCATATGCTTTGTTATCACTAATCCATGTGTTAGCCCTACTCGGAGTCCTACTGGGCGCGTTGTCTAACGCCCTACTTCTACCCTAGCTGATGACACAGGAGATGCCGGAAGCGAAGGATGAGACGGGAGCCAAACTGAGGAGATTCGGAAGACGGGCTAGATAGTTTACTAATGTTTACTTTGGATAATGTAATTTGAAGTAGTTTAACTTGTCGGAAATGTAATAATTTAGATTACTTGCTATGTTTTGGAAATTACTTTGGACATTATGATTTTGAGGATGATTGGTGATTGAATGAATGTAACTTCCCTGCTATCTAAGAATTTGTAGGTTAGACTATTATAATTTTCCGCACTTGGTTTAAATGTTCCCCGATGCTTACTTCTACGTGTGAACCGTTCTCTGTGGACTTCGTTCCACGCACACGTAGGGTTGGCCAGTTAAGGGCCGGGCTTTAGAAGCTCGGACTTAACTCGCGTCGTGACGTCCGCGCCCTTTGTCACTCTCCATAAAAAAAAAAAAATAGACTCTGATTTCGGTGAAAAGGGGCGGGCGTTATAGGGTTTAGGGGTTTAGGGTTTTGGGGTTTACGATTTAGGGTTTAGGTTTAGGTCTAGAGTTTAGGGTTTAGGGTTTAGGGTTTTCGGGTTTTAGGGTTTAAGGTTTGGGGTTTAGGGTCTTGGGTTTTAGGGTTTAGGGCTTCAGGGTTTTAGGGGTTTAGGGTTTTAGGGTTTAGGGTATAGGGTTTTAGGGGTTTAGGGTCTTAGGCTTTAGGGTGTAGGGCTTTAGGGTTTATAGGGTTTTAGGGCTTAGCATTTATGATTTTAGGGTTTAGAGTTTTCGAGTTTAGGGTTTTAGGGTTTTAGTGTTTTAGGGATTAGGATTTAGGGTTTTGGGGATTTAGAGTATCAAGGTTTAGGGTTTTAGGGGTTTAATGTTTAGGGTTCAGTGTTTTTGGTTTAGGTTTTAGGATTTAGGGTTTAGGGTTTTAGGGGTTTAATGTTTAGGGTTCAGTGTTTTTGGTTTAGGTTTTAGGATTTAGGGTTTAGGGTTTACTATTTACCGCTTAGGGCTTTAGGAAAGGGTTTAGAGTTTTAGGGGTTTATGGTTTAGGATTTAGGGTTTAGGGTTTTAGGGGTTTAGGATTTTAGGATTTTTGGTGTAGTGGCCCGAAATTTTTAAATCAATAAATAGGTGGTTATTATTTATTTTAATGGTGGAAATGGGAAATTTGATGGAATAAATGGTAAATGGACCAAAATTTGGACAAAGGCCCAACTAGGGCCCAATGGATTATGGATTGGATTTAAGTTTACTTAAAGGGTCAATGGCGGTCAATTGGGCCAAGAATGGTCAAATTGGGCCCAATACCCATTTGGGACCCAATGGGTCAAGATAATGTAAACTCTAAGATAAATGGGTAAGGATGAGTGTAATTGGGCCATGGGCCCAATGGTGGCCCAACTAGTGGGAATGGACTTAATAAATTTGAATCACCTAAGTTGGTGATGAGTTGACCAAGGTGACATGGTCCAATGGGACCCACCTCCACCTCACCAAGTGAGGTGGCGTGTGGACCAAGAATTGGTGGGGTTGGCCACCATGGTTGACTTGGTCAACCATGGGTGGATTTCTTAGAGAGGAATTTAATGGAATTAAATTAAGTAGGAAATAAATAAACCTAAGTAATTATCTAGTTGATTAATTAAATAAAATAAACAAAAAGTGGTCAAATGGTCAAAGAAGACCAAAAGCCATCTTATTTTTTTAACACCAACGTTGGCTAGTGGTGGGGTTCCAACCACCACCATAAAGCATAAGAAATATCTCATGTAAGTTAAAGTAATCAAATAAGATAGGCCTTATCCCATTTTCTCCATCTTTTCTATCAAGTCTTTCACTCTCTCCCTCTCATGTACTCCCATTGCCATCCCACATTAGGAGAAGAAAGAAGAAAAGAAACCATGCAGGAAAGAAAAAAAGAAAGCTAAGAAGAGAAGAGGTGCAAGCGTGGTCCACCATTCTAAGGTCAAGATCTACCATCTTCTTCTCATCATCTCCTCCTTTCCCTCTCTCAATTCAAACCCTATTATGGCAGATCCTAAGATTAGAGGTTGTCACCATTGATCAAGCATCCTAGCCGATCAAACAAGGAGAGGAAGGAGAAAGGAGGCTAAGGAAGCCGACGGGAGTGGCAAAAGTCGGAGGAGGCGTCGGATTGTAAGTATTTTCTTAAACATAAATTTTAGATTTTTTAGGGTTTAAGATTTGGGATTCAATTTGTAAATTTAATGGTGGCCAAATGATTTTATGCTATGGATTTTAAATCCATCAATTTGAAGGATGGAAAGTGGACAAAACCTAATGGGTAAATTAGGGTTAGGTTAAGGAAAAATAATTGAGGAAATTTTAAGGGGGTGTTAGGGTTAAAATTTTGAAGGATGAATTATGGTTTTAGGGTTTAATGATTAAATGTTTGTAAATTGTTTTAAAGGGATGGTAAATGAAGAAATGCATGGGAGAAGTGCATGATGTTGATGGCCTTAACAATGGTAGATGATGGAGTATTTTAATTAGGTTTTGTAAAAATGGAAGACATGTAAGCTAATTTGGAGATTTAATGGAATTTTAAGATTTAAAAATCATGGAAGGATAAGTTATAATTTTAGGGTTTTAATGGTTAATGTAGTAATTTTTTTAAGGGATTGTAAATGAGGAAATTATGGGGAATGTAAATGGTTGTTATGGCATTAAGAAGCATGAATGAATGATTGAACCCCATAGTGGGTGTTTAAGTGATTTAATTAGGTTTGTAAATAATTGAATGTGGTGAATTTTGTAAAGGGGTTTTAAATGGAGTTTTTAGGGTTAGTATCATGAAAGGATGATTAATGATGTTAGGATTTTAAGTGACTAAATGTGGTAATTCTTTTACAAGGGATCTTGAATGAAAAACATGGAAGAATGGTGGGGAAGATTGGTAAGGTTGATGAACTCCAAATGATGAACCTAATGTTGAAAAGAAAAAGGAATTATGGCTAAGATTGATGGACCCTAAATGTATCAAATAATGATTAAGGATTGATGAATTAAGTGTATGGTTTAGATTCTCTCAATGGAGGGACTTGTGATGGAACTAAGTCATGTATGTAGACCATGACCCATTTGTAGGTCATGTTATGGGTTAAATTTGGTATTATGCATGTGAGTAATAAATGGGGAATGTTGGTGGTGTTAATGAACCCTATGGCAATGTACTCATAATTTTATGGATGGAAGGTTTTTTTTAAACCCTATGGTGAGGTATTGTAAATTGTAATTAATGGTTTATGTGTGTAAGAATGTGGAAGTTGATGGAGGAGGGTGATGGTTTTAAATGGACCATGGGATCGGCCATGGTGTATGGCCGAACCCCATGGGAAAACTTTGATGAATTAAGTGTTTTGGAAACCATGAGAAGAATGGGAAGTATGGCATGACTAAGTGAGTCATTAATGGACTCAAGAAAATGTACCAAATTGATGATCAAAATTGATGGTTTGAATTGCATGATGTAAACCCTTCATGGAAGGGCTTGTGATGGGTGCAAATGTGTAAATAGGCCAAAGAAAAAATGGGTATTTGGTTAAGTAGAAAGGGCTGATTTTTAATGAACCCATGACCCATTGTTATGAGCCACTTAATGGTCTAAGTATGGGGTTATATATTTATGTTTTAAATAAATGGAGGTTAGGTTAATTAAGTGGTTAATTGCTAATGTTCTTATGTCATGGTTAATGAGACATCAATGGACCCATTTTTGTGAACCAATGGACAGGCTAAGATTAAAGTCTATGGATATGCTTTAGCTAATGGGGATTAGATTAAGATATGGTTGTATCTCATGATTGGTAAGTGTATGGATCAATTATGAATAAAGGGAATGAGTGGATAATGGGCTCATTGTGGGTTAAATGCATGATGTAAACCCCATGGAAAGATTTGATGAATTGGGTATTTTGAACCCATGATCCATTAACCATTTAAAGGGTTAAGTATGGGGTTTTGTATGGGTTTAAAGGAATAAGGGTTAGGTTAATAAAAGGACTAATTTTATGATCACATGATATGGTTGCTGGGTCATTAACGGACCTAAGTTATGGATCATTAATGGGTCTAAGTTATGGATCCATTGTAGACCATAATGTATATGGAAGAGGGAATGAATTATCCATGGAAAGATAATGGCAAAACCGTAAATATTGGCCAAAATGAGGAAAACCCACTAAGACATGATGTATGGGCTTAGAAATGGTTAAAGCATGGACTAATTGCTAATATGTAATATGTAACGCCCGCCCCTTTTCACTGAAATCAGAGTCTAATTTTTTTTTTTTAAATGAATAGTGACAAAGGGCGCGGACGTCACGACGCAAGTTAAGTCCGAGCTTCTAAAGCCCGGCCCTTAACTGGCCAACCCTACGTGTGAGTGGAACGAAGTCCACGGAGAATGATTCACACGTAGAAGTAGCTCGCGGAATGTTAAACTACGTGCAGAATTACAATAAAGACTGTCCTACAAATTTGAGATAGCAGGGAAGATACATTCATTTAATTACCAAAATACCTCAACAACATAATATCCAAAATAAAATCCAAAACATAGCAATTACTCTAAAGTATTACATTCCAACGAGCTAAGCTATCAAATACATTTCCGAATTAAACTTGAATAAACTAAATAGTCTGTCTCCCCAAGCTCCTAAGCTTGGCTCCCATCTCGTCCTTCTGCTCCGGCATTTCCTGCGTCATCAGCTAGGGTAGAAGTAGGGCGTTAGACCACGCGCCCAGTAGGACTCCGAGTAGGGCTAACATATGGATTAGTGATAACAAGCATACAGATAATCATATAATGAAAACTAGAAAGTGAATGCCATGCCATGGGTGTCTTATGTCATGTATCCCACCCATCATCCTTATTATCATGATGCCATATCACCCTTGACGGAAAATGTAAGGTCTCGGAATTTTGGAATTAATATAAATGTGAATATTATTTATTTTAATGATGGAAATTAGAAAATTGGTGGAGTAAATGGTAAATGGGCCAAAAATTGGATAAAGGCCCAAGTGTGGCCCAATAGACTATGTTTGGATTTAAATTTATTTAAATGGGTCAAGAATGGTCAAATTGGGTCAAATACCCATTTGGGACCCAATGGGTCAAGATGGGTATGCTCCAAGGTAAATGGGCTAGATGGAAATGTAATTGGGCCATAGGCCCAATGGTGATCCATTTAGAGTGGGCTTAATGAAATTCAATCACCCTAAGTAATTTGGAATTAAACAATGGTGGTGTGGCCAAGTGGGACCCACCTCCACCTCATCAAGTGAGGTGGCATGTGGGCCAAGGTTTGGTGGGGCCGACCACCATGGTTGAATTAGTCAACCATGGGTGGATTCATAGAAGGAAGTTAAGAAATGGAATTAAATTAGGTGGGAACTAATTAACCTAAGGTAATTAGTTAATTTATTAAATGATTAAAATAATCAAATGAGGGTCAAATGGTCAAAAAATGGAAAACCAAGTGCCATCTTATCTTAAGGCATCAAAAAACGTTGGCTCACCATAAAGCATAAAAATCCCATGAGGTTGGTGGGCATTAAATGTGGAGTGTAAGTTACACCACCACATGAGATAAGCCTTATCTTGTTTTCCCATTCTCATTTTCACTAACTCCATCTCTTGCACTCTCTCATGGCCGTTCCACTCTAAGAAAAAAAAAAAAAGAGGAGAAGAAAATTAAGGAAGAAAAGAGAAGAGTTCAAGGAGAGGAAGAAAAGGTTGGACCACCATCTCAAGGTAAAGATCTTGAGACATTTTTCCATCTCCATCCTCTTCCCTCTCTCAATTCAAACCTAACATGGCTGATTTTAAGGTTGGGAGTTGCCACCCTTGATCAAAGATCTTGACCTATAAAAGATCAAGAAGAAAGAGAGAGGAGGCTACGGAGACCGACGGGAGCGGCGGAAATCGGAGGAGACGTCGGATAGTGAGTATTTCTTAACTAAAAGAATTTTGGATTTTAGGGTTTAAGAAATGGAATTTATTTTTGTGAAATTAATGGTGGATAGGTGATTTTATACTATGGAATTTAGATATATTAAATGGAAGGGTGGAAGATGGAGAAAACCCTAAATGGGTGAATTAGGGTTAGGGTAAGAAATTGGAAAAATATATTGTGTGCATTGTGTAATTAAATTATTAAGCATGGAATTATGTGGAATTGGAAGGTAATGTGTGATTTTCTTAGGGTTTTAAGGTATGGAGGACATTGTGTAATTTAATTATGTAAAAATGGAAGCATGGAGAATGTTAATGATTTTAGGGTTTTAAAATGATTAAATGTAGCTAATTTTTGAAAAAAGTTTTTATGATGGAATCCATGGATGAATGTAAATATTTTAATGGCCTCAAAAGTGGTGGATGAAGGTGAATGTTTTTATGTCTTGAATATCACCTATGAATGATGAATCAAGTATTTTGGAACCATGAAGAATGAATGGAATAAGGGCTAAGTTAATGGACTCAATTATGGTGAAGAATGATAGTTTTAAAAGCATGATGTAAAATCCCTCATGGGAGGATTCATTTTGGGCCTAAGTAATGTAAATAGGTCCAATGAAAGATAGGGAAAAGACATCATGGGTTCGACCATGGTGTATGGCCGAACCCATGATTCATATGAGAACCATTTTATGGTCCAAGATTAGGGTTTATGTAAATGATTAAATGAATGGGGATGAAGTCAATTAAGTGGCTGATTTTAATAATTCTATGATATGGTTGATGGGTCACTAATGGATGTAGGTTATAGATCAAGTATGGACTTAATTATACATGGATTAAATGAATGATTAAACATAGGAGAGGTAGTGGCAAAACCGTAATTAATGACCCATTTGTAGGTCATGCTATGGGCTAAGTTTAGGATCTATGTCCATGCATTAATGAGGCTAAGTTGAGGGCTAATTCTTGATAATCTTATAACTTAGTTAATGATCATATGACATGGTTAATGGTACATAAATGGATCTAAGTTTGTGATAAGTTAGGGACTTAATCGTGGATAAAATATGGACTGATTTGGTACTGTATAATAAGGTATCGGGACATCGCAAACGGTGCGCGATTGGCGACCGGAATTATAAGACGAAAACGAAAAAGGACGCGAGTCGGTATTCGGTAGGATTCCTACCTTTTTGTAAGCCATGGATTGTGTGATGGTTTCATTGATTTATTTTGGGAATTTTATGGTTTATTTTATGATGAGTTTTAAATCATGGTTTATGTATCTTATATGGCATAATGCAAGATTATGAGTTATATGCTAAGTTATGAAGGCTATATTATGACTATGGAATATACATATTACATAGCATAATGCATTACATCTCATGCATGGCATGGGCAGAAAAAAATAAACAAACCGGAGTCCATGCTCCGTCGGGGCGACCGAGAACAGGCATGGGGACACCTTGACGAGGCTTTGCCGTCAAGGGGGATATTTTACGATTGGACAGATCTTGACGAGGTTTTTCCGTCAAGAGGGATATGACAGTATATGGCAGGAATGATGGTGGGATTCATAACATTGACACCCATGGCATATCATTTACTTATATTTTAGTATATGGTGGTTTATAGTTTTCATTGTGTTATTATCTGTATATGGTTATTACTAACCCATGTGCTAGCCCTACTCGGAATCCTACTGGGCGCGTTGTTCTAACGCCCTACTTCTACCCTAGCTGACAATGCAGGAGATGGCGAACCGGAAGGGCGAGACGGAAGCCAAGCTTAGGAGCTTGGGGAGGCGGGTTAATTATTTTGTTGTACTTTATTTTGGAAAAGATGTATTTGTATAGTTAGCTTGTCGGAAATGTAATAATTTAGGTAGTTTGCTATGTTTAGGTATTATTTTGGATAATACAGTATAATGGCATTTTCGTAATTAATTGGGTATTTCTTCCCTGCTATCAGAAGAACTGGTAGGATAGTTCTATGATCATCCGCATTTATTTTTATGTTCCGTGAGCTTACTTGCTACGCGTGAACCGTACTCGTGGACTTATGTTCCACGCACGCGTAGGGTTGGCCAGTTAAGGGCCGGGCTTTAGAAGCTCGGAACTTAACTCGCGTCGTGACGTCCGCGCCCTTTGTCACTTTTATTTAAAAAAAAAAAGTACTCTGATTTTACGGTGAAAAGGGGCGGGCGTTACAGAAAAACCTCGTCAAGATATAACCAATCACACTGTATCCCCTTGACGTCAAGGCCTTGTCAAGGTGTTCCCATGATTATTTCTCGGTCGCCTCGACAGAGCATGAATTCCGGTTGTACCTTATGGTACCCCCTTGATGGATGAATCACATCAAGATATCCCCATGTTTGGTTCTCGATCCCCCCGACGAAGCATGGTCTCCGGTTATAGCCTATTAGGCTATCCCCATGGCTGCTTCTCGGTCGCCTCGACGGAGCATGGTCTCTGGTTATAGCCTATCAGGCTATCCCCATGGCTGCTTCTCGGTCTCCCCGACGGAGCATGGACTCCGGTTTCATTTCATCCTTCCCCTACCATATCCCTCCCATGTAACGCCCCGCCCTCTCCGAGAATTTAGAGTCTATTTTTTTTTTTTAAAGGTAATAATAAAACATCGAAAGAGAGCGGGCGGCGTCACGACGCGAGTTAAGTTCAGACTACCCAAGTCTGAACCTTAACTGGCCACCCATGTGTACATGGACTAGACCATGATAATGAACACACATGGAACTAACATCAACTTGCGGAATAGTATAAGTTAATTGCGGAATAATATGAAAAGATAGCCAGTACCAGTCTCAAATAATAATTACATAAATCAACCATACATTGTCAATATCCTAAGAAAACCATAGCAAGTAACTACTTTATTACATGTCCATAATAAAGTGTCAAATAAACAGCAAATAGAAATTCATTCCAGCACTCAAGCACTTAGGCTCAACTCCCCTCCCGATCAATGACCTTTTCTTTTCCTTTACTTGTACCTGCAATCTCCTCTGATGATAGAATTAGGGCGTTAGATCAACGCGCCCAGTAGGTTCCCGAATCAGGGCTACCACATGTTAGCATATAAAACATGCATATACATATCATAATACATGATCATCAAACAGGTAAAAACAATGCTATGATGTATGCACATGCAATGAGCATCCCCCATCATGTACATTCATAGCCATCACTTGACGTGCCTTGCACCGACAAGGTAAATTACAACACACCTTTATCCCCTCATCATTGACTGATTCATATCACGTATTAGCCCTCCTGGCGGGACTCTCATCGCCTAAGGAGACTAATGTGACTATGATCATCATGTTACTCCTCCTGGCGTGACTTGCACCACCGAGGCAGGACGTAACCCATAAATTGCAACACTATAGAACCTCATTCATAATCCCATGTCTATGCATGAGATGCCAATGCCTGTACGCCATTTGTTAATGCATAATATATCATTTGAAACACATAAAATAAAACAAGAGTCTCATAAGAAAACTGGTAAAACTGTGGTTACAAGTAGGTAGGAAACCTACTGAAACTTTGCTTGAGTGTATGTTCCTTTTGAGCTTCACTCGGTCACGACTCGTTCGTCGTTCAACTTTCGGTACCTTATTATGCAACAATAAGTAAATCATACTCTTATTTACATGTCCATTCACATATGAGACCTAAAACATCTTATAAGTCCTTTGATCAATCTCTTCATTTGGCTTGTATTCACAGATTTGCCATTGGTCTAACCAATGCCTAATCTTGCTCATAATCAATGTTCATCAATGTAATCTACCTTAGTGGGGTTCGGCCATACTACTTGGCCGAACCCTACCAATCCAATTTGTATTTCTTAGTCCCTTCACAACCATTCAAATCACTTGGTTCCAATCCTCATTTTCATCCACCAACACTACTCCATGTAAATCAAATAAAAACCCTAAAGCAAGCCATGGGGTTCACTTGATCTGATTGATCCCTCAACTTCTCATGATTATTCATGATTTAATCATGTTAACACAACCATGAATTACACATGGTTCAGCCCCATAACCAACCACCAAAAAAGTAATTTAACTTCACCAAAACACATCACTTACTTACATGGGGTTCGGCCATCCAAGGTGGCCGAACCCAAGGTCCATGTTTTGGTCTTTTAACCATGCTTTAGGCGTTATTTAAACATGCAATATTAGTATTATATTGCTGCCTTTAAACCTCTTAGAAACCATCTAATTAAATTCATTCAAAACAGTCCATAAAGTACATGGTTTCCATGTTTCACAACATGAAAACCAACAACCTTTTAACATGGGGTTCGGCCCTCCATGGTGGCCGAACCCAATGGTGATGTTTATTATTTTTAAACATCCAATAAACATGTAATAAACAGTACATTAAAATCAGGTTTTACCTTTCAAACAAACATCCAAAAATTAGCCCAATTTCATAGGGTTCGGCCATGCTCATTGGCCGAACACCATGACCTTTGGTTTTGAACATTTAACCCTTTATCTTGGGTCTGAAACCAACATCCAAATCCATGTTTTAACCTCCTTAAAACATGCATTTTAAATCCAACAATAACATCTAATATTAGTCCCAAATTATATGGTTTTAATTTCCAAAAACTATCAAAAACAACCACTTGTTTCCATGGGGTTCGGCCATGCAAAGTGGCCGAACCCAATGGTCCATTTCCATCTTTTAATCCACTGATTTAGGCCATATAACCTTCAGACTTTTCTGACATTCAGATCCAGGTTTATAATCCTTTCTATATCATGTATTTGATTCTCAAATAAAAACCCAAAAATCAGTCCATAAACCCATGGTTTTCATGTTTCCAAAACATGAAAACCAAGCAATCTTGCACATGGGGTTCGGCCCTTCATGGTGACCGAACCCAATGGTCATCTTAACCATTTCTAAACCTCCATTAATCAAGGTTAGTCATTGGTGTATTCGGCCATGATCATGGCCCAATCCACACCCCATTTGTTAATCCAAAAGTCCATGAAACACTTACCAAATTCCAAGCTCTTGTCTTGCCTTTTGATCCTTGCTTCCTTTCTTTTATTTCTTCCTTTCTTCCTTAATTCCTTGCTGGTTTAAGCTTGAAAAATTGGTGCCAAAAGCCTCTGCTGTTCCAGCCAAGAACACCAATTGGAGAGAGGGAGAAAGAGATGGGAAAACTTGGGTTTGCAATGACAAAAGTCGGCTAACCTTGGTGTTCATTGCTTTTTTATTTCAGCCATCATAATCCCTCACTTCTCATCAATTCATGCACAAAACGATGGGCATTGGGTTCCATCCAAGGCACCCCTTGGCACCTACCCATGCAGCCATTCAGATTTCCATGTAACTCACCTCAAACCCATCATTTGCATTCATGATTCAATATGGAACTCACCAAACAAGTCCCCAACGTGTGGGACTTGTTTTGGTTGGTTTAAGACTAGCCAACCTCTTCAAATTTCCACTTAGCTCACTGAGTTGCAGTCCCATGGATTTCCATTTTGACTCACCCAACTCAAGATCATTTAAATTTCCAGCTCAACTCACATACTTAATGCATTTCATTTAATGCACATGAGTTGACTCTTAACTTGATTTAATTCCAACTCACCTCAGTCCCACTCAACTGATTTAACTCATATTTTAGCTCCCTTGAGGGTCCACACGGTCAACAATAGTCAACTCGACCCGTTGGGTCCACTTTTAACTCCTTGACCCTTTTTGACTCCATGACCCAATTATGGTACTTTGGTCATTTGTAAATGGTTTTCACATATGGATCAAGCCTACCCATTTCTTCTCCACTTGATTTCCAATCAAATAGGCTTAACCCCATTTAATTTAAATTCACAAAACGGTCAAATAATCCAGTAAGACCCGATGGGTCCCATTTGGGCCCTTTGACCCATTTAGCCATTTTTGTCCCAAATGATGAAAATTACCCATCCAATCAAGCTTAACATTTATAATGTGCTCATATGATTTTAATTTGAGCAATGGGCCTCACTATTTCCGTATTTTTCATCACAAAATAATTAATTTAATAACTCAGGGGCATTTTTGTAATTTTCCACTTCATTGAGAAACTGGGGTGTTACATCCCATGTCATGCATGAGATGTAGATGCCATATACCATGTAATATATGTAACTCATAGTCATAAAACCCATCTTAAACAATCCCATGATTATCAAAATAAATCAAAGGAAACCCATCACATAATACTAAATCCAAAACCCATCTTAAAAACAACCACATGATTTCCAAAATAAATTAAAGGAAAAAATCACATAATACTTAATCCAAAACCCATCTTAAAACAAACCATATAATTTCCAAAATAATTCAAAGAGATCCATCACTCAATCCATGGCTTACAAAAAGGTAGGAATCCTACCGAATACCGACTAGCGTCCTTTCTCGCTTTCGTCTGATAATCAGGTCACCGATCACGCACCGCTTGCGATATCCAATACCTTATTACATACACATAATCAGTCCATATTTTAACTATTTCTAAGCCCATCAAACATTTCCAAGTCCATATGAAAATCGGTCACTATTTAGGTTTTGTGGGTCCCATTTAATCCACTACATATTTTTAATTACATGAGTTTAAAAAATCAGCCTCCTAGGCTTTATTTAACCATACATAAACTTATCACTTAGTGCCCCTAAGTCCATGGTCCTCTCCCATGGAGTTCTTGAATTTGGCCATTAATTACGGTTTTGCCACTACCTCTTTTCCAAACATACCAATTTCAACATAGATACAATCATACCCACACTTTTCATACAATGGCTTAGCAATTTAGTACAAGGTAAAACATTCCAACAAAGAATATTCATCCATTCCCTAATCACAATCTTAGAGCAACAAGGGTTGAGCCCTCACACTCCCATAACATACTCCACACCTCATTCACGTGTATATCACCCTTCATATAAGCATTACCATGATATTACATGCATTTCTCAATTCACCACAATTTGCATGGGCTATACAACACCCTATTACACTCCAATGTTTAGTATACATACATTTCCAAGGTCTCAACATGAAATGCAATTCCACCTCAAGTCTCTTCACATTTTCATTACATAATCTTCCTACGAGATAAAGTTGTAGGATGGTATTTATTATGAGCACCATATGCTATTTTCATGGCTATCATCACTACACCATATCTAACGTATAAAACATTTTTCCACCTTCTACAACAATCATCCATTTTAATTTCAAGCTTCAAACATTTGAAAACTCAACCAAGTTAGCAAGTTTAACCAAAGAAAGGGGATAAGTCCTCACCAACAACTCTTTCCACCCTTGGTATGGTAGGTACACACCCTCTATTCCTCATCGATACATGTTCATCTAATATGAGCACCATTTTCTCAACAAAGTACATGAGCCGTTCATTTAGATTCAAACCATACATCAAACACCAGTTCTACCCTATAATCTCATCCACAATATAATAATTATAAATCTCATTAACCACATATTAAAAACTATTCATCCATCATTTTGGTACATTTTCTTGAGTCCATTAATGACTCATTTAGTCATGCCATACTTTCCATTCCTTTCATGGTTTCTAAAACACTTAATTCATCAAAGTTTCCCCATGCCTTTTAAGGCTACCAACACCATTCATAGCTCCCATGCATTTCCTCATTTAAGCCCCTTTAAAAATTTCCTACACTTAATCACTAGAAACCCTAATAATCCTAATCATTCCTTCCATGAATTTCTTCATTTAACAACCCTTTACAAAACACCATATTTAATCATTAGCACATTAAAAAAAACATAAACCATCTTTCCATGATTTTCATTCAAGATCCCTTTAAAAAGAACTACCACATTTAATCAATAAACACTTACAAACCCTAAATCATCCTCCATTCTTTTTCCTCATTAAAACTCTTTAGCTTCAGTAACATTTATTCATTGACATCTTAAAATCATAAATCCCCCTTCCATGGTTTTGATCTTAAAACCCCATTTAAGCTTACTTAATTACTCACCATAATTCCTTCCAAAAATCACACACATTTCATGCTTAAATAAATTTCATTACATAATGTCCTTAATGTATTTATTTTTCCTTAACCTAATTTATCCACTTTTCCATCCTTCCATTTGATGGATTTGAGATCCAAGGCCTATGATTATTTGGCCACCATCAAATTTAACAAGAATGGATCCCAAAACTTAAACCCTAAAAATCCAAATCTCTTGTTTAGGAATTACTTACAATCCAACGCCTCTCTCCGACTTTCGTCACTCCCGTCGGCTTCCTTGGCCTCTTTTCTTCTTCCTCTCCTTGTTTGATCGGCTAAGATGCTTGATCCATGGTGAAAATACCATAGCTTGGGTCGGCCAAGATGGGGTGTGCTTGAGAGAGGGAGAGGAGGAGATGGTGAGAAATAAGATGCCAAGCTTTGATATTGTAGTGGTGGCTCATGCTTACACCTTTTTCCTCTCTTTTCTTCTCTTCTTCTTCCAAGTTTTTCTTCTTCTTTTTCCTTAGAGATGAGGGACGGTGGTGTGGGAGAGATGGAGTGAGTAAAATTGAGAATGGGATAAGATGGGTTCCATCTTATCCCAAGGTAGCTTACTTTACACTTTAACATAAATTTTCCACCAACCAAGCCTAAGATATTTTTCATGTTTTTTGACCCAACCAACACTAGCCAACGTTTTTTACATGTTTGGAATGGATTGTTTGGTTTTCTTATTTGACCATTTGACCACCCTTTTTGGATAACTTAAACATTTAATTAATTAAATAATTAAGGTAATTTAATTCCCATTTACTTAATTCCATTTATTTAAATTGCCTTCATACATCCACCCATGGTTGACCAATTCAACCATGGTGGCCGGCCCCACCAATCCTTGGTCCACATGCCACCTCATTTAGTGAGGTGGAGGTGGGTCCCAATTAGCTACATCATGTAACGGCCGCCCCTTTTTCACCCGCTTTCCGAAAATCAGAGTTTTTTTTTTTTTTTTTTAAATAGAAGAGTGAGAGAGGGCGTGGACGTTACAGTTGGTATCAGAGTGAAATCGAAAGAATGAATCCTTCGAAGTAAGATTAAGACGGTTGCATGTCTCACTGACAGCTAAGAATCCCAACTGACCGACTCTTCGGAGTCCGCTGCAAGGGGGCCGGATTAATCTACTTCGATTGACTCAGACTGAAACATTCAATCTGAGCGCCACAGTTGACGTAAGAAAATGATAGTAAGGGAAGTACAATAAATATAACATTGATAGATTTATCAAACGTAGGAAAATTTCCCCCAACTTCACAAAAATAGACAAACATAGCTAGATGGGAAGTTTTCCCCAAACCAAGTAAGCTTATTTGGCAACCTTCCCCAAATGAAAGAAATGATATTCGATACTTAGGAATTTTTCCCCAAAAATGAAGTATACTTGATCGATAATTCTCCCCCAAATTGAAGGAAATATTTGATACTTAAGAAAATTGTTCCAAGCTATGAACATGACAATTTTATGAAGGAACTAAGGCAATGAATATTGTGCAATGACTTAGGAAATGCCGCCAAAGAGAAGAACCCGTCGCAACCCCTGAGTAGAGAAAGAGCTAACACCCCCTTGTCAGGACGAGGAAGTACAACCACCACCTCATACAGCCGAGGGACAACATAGTATAAACATAGAAGGTATACCTCCCGAGTTGAAAGACATAGTTCAAGCGGCAATCGCTTCTGCTCTATAACAACACTCAAGCGGCAATGCGACCGCTAGCGACTCCGGTAAACGGAAGATGGTCAAGGACTTCCAACAACAGGGCCCTCCCTACTTCAAGGGAAAGGAAGGGGCTGTGGGAGCGGAGCACTGGTTAAAGAGGATCAATCAAATCTTGAATTTGCTCCAGGTTTCCAGTCCTGCTGATAAGATATTATTGGCCACATCCCAACTAATCGAGGATGCCAGTAGTTGGTGGGAAGTGGTAGAAAAGCAACAAACGCTGGTACCGGAAAGAGAAAAGGATCCCCATGACATGGGAGTGGCTCTCAGCCACCTTCCTAGAACAATTTTTTCCGGAGGAAGAAAGAGAGAGCCAGACTAAAGCCTTCATCTCATTGGTACAAGGCAACATGACAGTGGCGGAGTATCACAGAGAATTTCTTAAGCTGTCTATCTATGGGTTCTCTATGGTGGATACTGAACACCGAAGGGCCCGCAAGTTTGAACGTGGCCTTCGGCCAAACATCAAGACTAGAGTGACCATTTTCAAAGAGCCCACACTGGCAGGAGTGGTTAGCAGGGCCACCATCGCAGAACGGGAACTAAATGAGATAGTGCGGTTCGACAACCGCCGAGGGTAGGGTGGGGGGGTTACATTCCAACCCAACAAGAAGTTCCGCCCGAATCCTAGCAGGCCCTCACCCTCCACGGGATCTACCGGGGACTTCCGCCCCAATCAGCCCTCCTCATCAACATCAGTCACACAGGTTCCCCGGGGTGGGAACACATGTTACCAGTATGGCCAACATGGCCACTTCAAGAGGGATTGTCCACAGATCAACCGACCCTCTAACTCCAGGGGTGCCTTCCGCCCTCCAGCTAGATCAAATCGGTCACGGGGAGGCAGGATATACAATCAGGCGGGCCGGGCACCAAAACCTGCGGAAACTGGACGACTCTTCACCATACCATCTCCAGTAGCAGTGGACCGTTCAATGATGCAAGGTATGGCTGTAATTGGTAGTTCCTATGCTGTTACTTTATTTGACTCTGGGGCATCACATTCATTCATATCTGCTGCATTCATATCTGCCACGGGTACACTAGTACAAAACGTGTCCACATCACTCACCATTGTATCCCCCGTCGGAGACACATCATTAGGACTAATATGTACGGCATTGAACACGAAACTCACGGGATTCAGATTCGAGTTCAATTATTTAGTAATCGATATGGCAGAATATGATGTCATATTTGGCATGGATTGGTTGACTACATATCAGGCTCATATTGATTGCCACCTTCGTAGGGTGATATTTTGGTCACCCGAGGGAAAGCGGTACGTGGTACACGCTGACAGGCAGGGTATCCTTAGAAGGCTGCTGGAGGAATTGAACCATCTCGCCTTGAACAGCCTCAGACTAGATAAGGCACCAATGGTTGAACTCCGGCGGTAGTAGCAGATTTTGCAGAGGAATTCCCAATAGAACTCCCTAGTTTGCCACCCAAGAGGGAGATAGACTTTGAAATAAAATTATACCCCGGTGCCGCTCCAGTATCATTACCCCATTATAGGATGGCACCAGCTGAGATGATCGAGCTGAAGAAGCAAATTGATGAACTGCTCAGACTAGGCTTCATTCGGAACAGTACATCCGCATGGGGAGCCCCAGTGTTACTTGTGAAAAAGAAAGACGGTACCCTACGAATGTGTGTGGACTATAGGAAGTTAAATCAGCTGACTGTCAGGAACAAATATCCCCTACCCCAGATTGATGATCTGTTTGATCAACTTAGGGGTTCCTCTCATTTCTCCAAGATTGACCTGATGTCCGGATACCATCAAATTCGGGTTAGAGAGGAGGACATAGAGAAGACTGCCTTCAGGACACGGTATGGGTTATATGAGTATGTAGTCATGCCGTTTGGGCTTACTAATGCATCGGCGGTGTTCATGGACCTGATGAATAGGATATTCCAGTCCATACTTAGATCAGTTTGTGATCCTATTCATCGATGATATTTTGATCTACTCCAAAAGTCAGAACGAACATGCCGAGCACCTACGGATAGTCCTAGACACCTTGCGGAAGAACCAATTGTATGCCAAAGCTAGCAAGTGTGAATTTTGGCTATCTGAAGTCAACTTCTTGGGGCACATCATATCAGAGGAAGGTATAACCGTGGACCCGGCTAAGGTAGCAGCAGTCAAGGAATGGAAAGCGCCGACAAATGTGACCGAGATCCGCAGTTTTTTGGGATTGGCCGGTTACTATCGGAAATTCATCATGGACTTCTCCAAGATTGCGGCTCCACTTACCCGACTCACTCAGAAAGGAGCCAAGTTTGAGTGGTCCAATCTGTGCAATCAAAGATTTGAGGAGCTTAAGGAGAGGCTTACGACCGCTCCTATTCTGATCTTACCGGAAAGAGGCAAAAATTATGAGGTATACTGCGATGCCTCCAGTGAGGGACTGGGGTGTACACTCAGTCAAAGTAATCGTACGGTGGCGTACGGATCAAGACAACTGAAAATTCATGAACGCCATTATCCCACACATGATCTAGAACTAGCAGCGGTGGTCTTCGCTCTCGAAAGCTGGAGACACTACCTCTATGGTGAAAAGTTTGAGGTGTTCTCGGATCACAAAAGTTTGAAGTACTTATTTGATCAGAAAGAACTCAATATGAGACAACGTAGATGGATGGAATATCTGGCGGATTATGAGTTCGCACTTCGGTATCATCCGGGCAAGGCGAACAAAGTGGCGGATGCCCTCAACCGCTTGTCACATGAAACAGTAGCCAGCATGATCAGGACGGAATGGGAGGTACTGAATACCATCAAAGAATTTAAACTTTACCTCAATAATCATGGGACCATATACAATCTGATCATACGATCCAACATGGTCTCCGAGATTGAACGGGAGCAACGGACAGATCCAGAGGTGGAGGAGATTTGGGCTAAGATGTCTACCGGTGAGGGTGTACCGGAGTGGGAGTTACGACCCGGACAAGGCCTTATGTTCCGAAGCAGGACGTACGTACCTAAAAATTGTAGAAGAGAGTTGCTAATTGAAGCACACCAAACCAAACTCTCTATCCACCCAGGCAGCATGAAGATGTACCATGACCTTAAGAGGCACTATTGGTGGCACAGACTTAAGAAAGATGTGGCAGCCTTTGTCGCTTGTTGCCTAACTTGTCAGCAGGTTAAGGCAGAACATCGGAAACCACCGGGCCTACTTACACCCCTACCGGTACCAGAATGGAAATGGGAGCATATATCTATGGACTTTGTAACAGGGTTGCCAAGGTCATCAAAGGGCAACGATGCGATATGGGTCATAGTGGACCGGTTAACCAAGTCCGCACATTTCCTTCCCATCAAAATGACAGATTCATCAGAGACTTTGGGTCGACGGTACATCCGAGAAATCATCAGGCTACATGGTATTCCCCGGTCTATTGTATCTGACAGGGATGGACGATTCACCGGCAGAGTATGGCAGGGCATGCAGTCTGCTATGGCGACCGACGTATTAACTAGCACAGCGTTTCACCCACAAACTGATGGGCAGTCAGAAAGAACGATACAGACACTGGAGGATATGCTGAGAGCATGCATGCTAGACTTCAAAGGCGGATGGGAGGATCATCTACCACTGGTGGAGTTCTCTTACAATAACAGTTACCAGGCAAGCCTTTAGATGGCTCCATTTGAGGCCTTGTATGGTAGACCGTGTAGATCGCCAGTGTGTTGGACGGAGGCCGGTGAGCCTGCGTTGATTGGGCCGGATTTGGTTGCAGAGACTACAACACAGATTAAGCTGATACGGCAACATCTACTCACTGCACAGAGCCGTCAGAAAAACTATGCAGGCAAGAGGAGAAGGTTCCTTGAGTTTGAGGTGGGAAACTTGGTATTCCTGAAAGTCTCACCACGGAAGGGGCACTATCGCCTAGATTTGTGGGGCCATTCCCGATATTGAAGAGGGTGGGAGGGGTAGCTTATCAATTAGCGCTCCCTCCACAGCTGTCATCTCTACATGATGTATTTCATGTGTCCATGCTGAGAAAGTACAACCCTGATCCTTCCCATGTAATAAATGTTCAAGACATCAATGTACAAAGCGATGTGACATATGTGGAGAAGCCAGTCAGAGTTATTGGAAGCGAACAAAGGGTGCTACGGAACTGCGCCATTCAATTCGTCAAGGTGGTATGGGAACGACATGGCAGTGAAGAAACCACTTGGGAACTTGAGTCGGAGATGAAAACCGCTTACCCGGAGTTCTTCGCATGAGTTGTTTTGGTCCCCTACTTCGCTCGAATTTTCGGGCGAAAATTTCAAAAGAGGATTCTATTGTAATAGCCTGAATTTTCGAAGCAATATATATTGGACATTTAATTATTTTAATTTGGAATTTGATGTGATGAAAATACCAAATGGATCAACTTTGGGACAAGGGTCCAAGAATGGCCCAATTGGGCCACAAATTGGATGAAATCCATTCAATGGGTCAACGAGAAGTAATTGGGTCAAAGATAGTCAATTTGAGTCAAAGTGGGCCCGATCACCATGTGGGACCCAATGGATCAAAATTGGTCCAAACCCTAAGGTAAAGGGGTAGAAAATAATCGGTTGGGCCGTGGGCCCAATGGTGGGTCAATTAATTTAAAAAGGGTGATTTGGAATTAAAACCCCTAAGTTAGTAATGAAATGAAATGGTATGACCAAATGGGGCCCACCTCCACCTCACCAATTGAGGTGGCATGTGGACCAAGGAAAAAATGGGACCAACCATCATGGTTGACTTGGTCAACCATGGATACATTTAAGAAGACTAAGGTGGATTAAGGTAAATTAAATTGATTAAAATTATTGTAAAATTATCTAAGTTAAAATCAATGGAATTAAAATAACATGGCCAAGTGGGGCCCACCTCCACCTCATCAAGTGAGGTGGCGGGTGGGGTAGGTATAGGTGGGGGCCGTCCACCATGGTTGACTTGGTCAACCATGGGTGGATTTATTAGATAGATAGTTTAATGGAATTAAATTGGATGGAAATTAATTAACCTAAGTGAGGACTAAACTAAATTAATTAGGTTGATTAATTAGTGTCAACATAAACAAGTCAAAGAGGACATGGGAGCCATGCTTGGTAGTTGGGTCTCAACCACCACCACCAAAGTCAAGCTAGCCCATGCTTGGTGGGTGGGGAAGTTAATGTTGAGTGAAGGCCACTCCAACCACCTCCATCTCATTTCAAACTAACCCATTTCACTCTAGCCTCCTCACACACAAAAACCGTCCCCTACCTTGCAAAGGAAAAGAGAAGAAAACTTAGAAGAAGAAGAGAGAAAAAAGAGAAGGAGAGAGCAAGCCTTGGTCCATCCCCTCAAGATCAAAGGCTAAGATCTTGTTTTCCATCACCTTCCCCACTCCCTCTCTCAATCTAACCCCATCTACATAGCCGATCCAAGCATATCTCACCATTGATCAAGCTCATCTTGACCGTCCATCAAGGAGAGGAAGAGAAGAGAAGGCTAAGGAAAGCCCAAAAGCAAAGAAGGACCGGAGGAGTCGTCGGGTGGTAAGATTTCTTAAAACAAGATTTTATTTATTTTTAGGATATGGAATCCATTCCTTAGACCAAATGTGGCAAAAAACGTTGTGGGCCATGGATCTAAGATCCATCAAAAGGTAGGATAAGAAATGGATAAAAATGGAGGAATGGATTAAGAAAAAGATGAAATGGAAAAATGGAATTTTTAAGTCTTTATTAAGCATAGGAAAATGGGATTTTAATGGATTAATGGGCCATAGGGTTCGGCCATGTAGCATGGCCAAACCTCATGGTCAATGGTGGGTGATTAGAATATGTATGCAATTAATTAGGGTTTTGTAAATAGGAAAAATGGTTAAGGGTTTTTAAGTACAACAAATGATTAATGGTTTTTATGAAGATCTTAAAGTTGGTGATAGATAGTAATTTTAATGGATGAAAAAGGATAGAAAGTAATGGAGGAAATAATAGTTGCAAATGGATTTCCAAAGTGTATGACATAAGTTTTAAATGGACCAAATGAATGATATTATTGATTTTAAATGGAATTTTTAACAAAGAAAAATCATGGACAAATGTTCATAGAACTTTGGTCTTAAATGGCTCTAAGAAAAGTGGGCCATGAACCATGGGTTCAGCCATGGTGTATGGCCGAACCCTATGGTAATGGTTTGGGATTTCTAAGCATGGAAAATAATGTAGAGGAATGGAAATTTGAATAGATTGGTAAGTATGGTATATAGCATTTTTTTTTATGGAAGTGAGGATTTAGATGGATGATTTAATCTTCATTTGGAAGTATGTAAAATGGGTGAATGAAACCAAGAAAAATGGAGAAAGAAACATCATGGGTTCGGCCATGGTGTATGGCCGAACCCATGACCCAATTTTGGATAAAATTTAGTCTAAGGGTAATGTATGTATCAATGCTTAGGAGTTTGTTTTTAAAAGGGGCCAAAATGAATGAAGGTTAGTGATTTTTAATGAAGGTAAAAAGAATGGAAAATGATGGAAAGAGATGACAAATTTAAATGGATTTATGAGTATGTAAGTGATGATTTAAATGAGATGAAAAATGGGGACTTAAATGGATGTTTTAATTTCATTGGAGATTGGATTAAAGGGAGTAAAATGGACCCAAGAAAATGAAGATAGGGTACCATGGGTTCGGCCATGGTGTATGGCCGAACCCATGATCCCTTTGTGGGCCACCTTTAGGGCCAAAATGTGAAAGGACATATGGGGTTAAATATTTTTCAAAATCAAACAATAGGTGGCTGATTTTGGATATGTTATGGAATTATAAATGGGCCCAATTTTATGGGTCAAATACGAATTCAAAATGTACATGGAAGAGGAGTGGCAAAACCGTAATTTATAGCCACTTTGAAGAACCATGGGTTTGGCCATGGTACATGGCCGAACCCTATGTGGATTAGACATGGAATCGAATGCATTATGAATGATTAATTGAAACGTATAGATGCTGTGCTTTAGGCTCGCTCAATGTAATATTTGAAATGGCCAAAAAAATCGGATTTATATATGTGTTTTAACCAAATGGATAATGGGCTAAGTTAAGGACTGATTTTTAATAAACTTGTAAAGGATCATTGAATGGATCTAGGGTTATGATCAGATAGGAATTTAATCATGGATAATGTATGGACTAATTCGGTAAATGTAATAAGGTATCGGGACGTCGCAAACGGTACGCGATCGGCGACCGGACTATCGAACGGAAAACGTAAAGGAACGCTACACGATATTCGGTAGGATTCCTACCTTTTTGTAAGCGATGGACATGTGATGGTATTTTAGATTATTTTGATTTGGCTTATGATGGATTTATGATTATGATTTATCTTATGATGAGTTTTAAGTTATGAATCATATGAATTATATTTTAACATTATGCATTATATGGCTATGTATGGTATATCAAAATTATGGTTTATCTATATACTACATAGCATAATGCACGTACATCTCATGCATGGCATGGGCGGGAAAATAATGAAACCGGAGTCCATGCTCCATCGGGGCGACCGAGAATCAGACACGGGGATAGCCTTAGGGCCATAACCGGAGTCCATGCTCCGTCGGGGCGACCGAGAATCAAACATGGGGATAGTTCTATAACCGGTGTCCATGCTCCGTCGGGGCTACCGAGAATCAAACATGGGGATAGTTCTATAACCGGAGTCCATGCTCCGTCGGGGCGACCGAGAAGCAAACATGGGGATGATACATTGTATGATCATACGGATGATGGGTGGGACACATGACATAGGCACCCATGGCATAACATTCATCACATGCTTATTATATGTTATTTTATCGGCATGTGTATTATCACTAATCCATGTGCTAGCCCTACTCGGAGTCCTACTGGGCGCGTTGACTAACGCCCTACTTCTACCCTAGATGATGATGCAGGGGATGGAGGAAGCGGTGGACATGACAGGAGCCAAGCTTAGGAGCTTGGGCAGCGCAGTCTTAGTTTATTTACATTTACATTTTGGAGATGTAATTTTAAAGTAACTTAGCTTGTTGGGTTGTATAAGTTTATATTTCTTGCGATGGTTTGGACGTTACTTATGGACGATTACATTTTGTGATATAAATATGAACATAGGGGCATTTTGGTAATTCAATGTTGTATCTTCCCTTCTATCTAAAAACCGGTAGGATAGACTCCATTATCATGTTCCGCAATAATTATAATCCGCGAGCTTACTTCCTACGCGTGAACCGTTCTCGTGGACATAGCTCCGAGCACGCGTGGGGTTGGCCAGTTAAGGGCCGGGCTTTAGAAGCTCGGACTTAACTCGCGTCGTGGCGTCCGCGCCCTCTCTCACTTTTCTATTTAAAAAAAAAAAAATAGACTCTGATTTTCGGAAAGCGGGTGAAAAAGGGGCGGGCGTTACACATCACCTTGGCTTAATTCACATTAACTTAGGTGATTTAAATTTAATTCAACCCATTCCAACTAATTGGACCACCATTGGGCCCATGGCCCAATTACATTCATTCTTACCCATTTATCTTAGAGTTTACATTATCTTGACCCATTGGCTCCCAAATGGATATTGGGTCCAATTTGACCATCTTTGGCCCAATTGACCATTATTGACCCCTTAAATAAATTTAAATCCAATCCATAGTCTATTGGGCCATACTTGGGCTTTTGTCCAAATTTTGGTCCATTTACCCTTTATTCCACCAATTTTCCCAACTTTCATCATTAAAATAAATAATATTCACATATTTATTGATTTAAAAATTTCGGACCATTACAATACAATCCTCTTTTAAAATTTTCGTCCTGAAAATTCGAGCGAAGTAGAGGTTCAAATCATCTTATACAAAGAGCTCCGGATGAGCGGCACTCATCTCTGACTCAAGTTCCCAGGTGGTTTCCTCATTGCCATGTCGTTCCCATACGACCTTGATCTGCGCCGTAGTCTCCGCAACCAACTCCGGTCCAATTAGCGCAGGCTCACCGGCCTCTGTCCAACACACTAGCGATCTACACAGCCTACCATATAAAGCCTCAAATGGAGCCATCTGGAGGTTTGCCTGGTAACTGTTATTGTAGGAGAACTCCACTAGTGGTAAATGATCCTCCCATCTACCCTTGAAATCCAATATACACGCTCTCAGTATATCCTCCAATATCCGTATTGTCCTCTCCAACTGTCCATCAGTCTGTGGGTAGAATGCTGTGCTAATCAACAAGTCGGTCCCCATAGCCGACTGCATGCTCTGCCATACTCTGCTAGTGAATCGGCCATCTCTGTCGGACACAATAGTCTGGGGTACACCATGTAGTCTGATAATATTTCGGATGTACTGCCGACCCATATTGTATCGTTGCCCCTTGATGACCTTAGTAGCCCTGTTACAATGTCCATGGCTACATGCTCCCATTTCCACTCCGGCACTGGTAAGGGTTTGAGTAAACCCGGTGGCTTCCGATGTTCCGCCTTAACCTCCCGACAAGTTAGTACAGCGAGTACAAACTCTGCCATATCTCTCTTGAGTCCATGCCGCCAATAGTACCTCTTAAGATCATGGTACATCTTGGAGCTGTCCGGATGGGTAGAGAGCTTGGTTTGGTGTGTCTCCACCAACAACTCACTTTTGCAGTTCTTAGGCACATCCGTCCTGCCTCGGAATACAAGACCCTGTCCCGATCGTAATTCCTATTCCGATACCACCTCGCCTGTTGATATCTCGGTCCATATCTCCTCCATTTCTGGGTCTATTCGTTGTTCCCGTTCAATCGCGTCAAGTACCTCTTAATTACATTAACATCACTCACATCAACCTACGAGTTTCATTCTTGCAGAATTTACTTTGTCCCACATTATCTATTTTTTCTCATGAACCCATTTGCGATCTGATGTAGATTAATGTATTCTACTTCACTTTACCAGCTATCAAGACATTTCTCATACGTACTTATTCAACACGTTCTTTCGTCTACTCTCTGTGTGACGTAGCCTGCCAGTACGAGCCTATGCTCAAGTCCCTTGCTGATTCCATTCCAACTAGGTTTCTAGCTGCACTCTCCTGGAACTCCATCGGCTAACTACAGAGTCAGCTAGCTAGACTAACTCGGCAGTCGCCCATAGCTTCCCATTCGAGTTTCACTAGACTTTTATCTTTCTCATTAAATACATCTCCACAACTCAGCACCTCTTCATTTGCACATTAGTCACTATGTGACTAACCCTTTTGTTCATAACTCCTACAATACCAATACCCGACATCAATCCAAACCCCCATGGGAACCCTCATCCATGGTTATACACATCCATGGTTAGTAACCATCCATGAATATAACCCTCCTATGGGTATAATCCATTCATGGGCATAACTAATACCTTCGTAGGACTATTCTGTCTATCATAGTGCTAACAGGTCTAACATACGAACCATGCGTCAACTACGAAATCAAATGTCTATCATAATGCTAATGTCTGGCATCAATCCATGAGTATCTACAAATTCCTAATCTTTAGGATTATTCATCAGCCCCACCTAGATTTCCAACCAAACGCATTGGCATATCACAACCTCTTCATGCATACTACATATTCACAACTCACAGCACTTTATCAACTCATCATCATATACATAGTCTATAACACATCCTTGTTCCTCAATGACTATTCATTGCATAGAATCAATTATCAAAGCAATATCATATAAACTCATTGCAATGATTGATAATTCACAATTTAGTAACATCATAGGGAATCATCATGCAACCACTAAATAAAATATTTTCATAAATTCATGGTCCATCATTCATTCATGCCTTTTAAGGCCATAAACCCATTTCAAGGCCTATCATCACTCGTTCATAATCTACACTACACATTGGGAAAATGCAATTGCATTATAAATACAAGATTTTCATACAACATATTAGTCTTTGCAAGCTAGACCCTTCACATCCTCCTCATAATGTCATCCTCTCACGAGTTTTATGTGGCAAGTTAACCCATGCATTCCGGTCTCTTTCAAGTACATTGTTTATCAACATCTCTCAAATGACACTTTGTTCATATGAGAACCTCTTATACCCCTTCACAAAGTGTTTACATCATCACCCATTATATGTCATAACATAAATCTCTTCACTTGGTCATGACAAATTATCAAGCCATGGGTCATCACCAATATAAAAGCCATTTCTAAAAACCATTGTACCATCCCCCAAGTATACCCATATATCACATTATCAAATACTCCCCACCCTTTTTATTCACATTTATCTCACTCATAAGCATATGCAACATATACCCCACATCAAAAGCTCATGCCTTTTATCCTCATTTGATGCATGTAGTTCATCATTGTACATTTTTACATACTCTTTCCTCACTTAATTAGTATGATCATAACTATTAGTCTTTCCTCATTTCATCACCTCATACACTCAACAATAAGAATTCAACACATGTATATTCACATGCACTCACAATACAAATATGCTTGTGCAATTTAATATCACACTTATTTCCTTCATTTAAAACCCCAAAATCATTAATTATCTTCCAATATAAGGACAGTTAGTCCTTTCGTTCTCGTGTCCATGTAGTCCACAAACCGGGCATACCACTTCAAGAGGGTAGGGGCAGTATGTACAGTTGTGCCCAACTTGGTTGTACAACTCGCGCATATAATCGGGTTCTACTTCCCCTACCGACTCTCTTATCATCGGAAAGTCTTCCACATCCTCTTCAGGAAGAGATGCTAAATCCTCTTCATCTTTCTCTTAAATTCCCTCCTGAAAGTCCATGCCAACTTCTATGCTAGAAGCGGACACCAAATCTATGGAACAGCTAGGGGTTTCCTTATCCCATAATTCCGTACACTCCCCGTCACTTGACATATCTGTATTCATAGAATACAATAGAACACAAAAATCATCAACAGCAATTTCCAATAAAACCAATCTAGGTTTTGGGGAATTTCTTATGTATATCACAATGTATTTTGTTTGGGGAAAGTTGCCAAATAAGCACACTTGTTTTTCCTTTGTTTCTGGGGGGGATCTCTAAATTCCTATCATTTGTTGTTCAAGTCTCGAAATACAGGGGAAATACATCCTACTTTGCTATGTTTGATAAATCTATTACTGTTTCATCAATTTGGGGGCGGGGGGAATTTCCTAAGTATAAAAGTATTGTGTTCTCATTTTCGGGGGAAATAAGCCCTATATAACTATGTTTGATAAATCTAACTTAGGATGAATTTTTCTTCCCTTGCTATCATTCATTTCTTTCAAATGTCGTTCTCAGATTGAATTCTTCCGTTTGAAACAATCGAAGTAAATTAACTAAGCCCCCGTGCAGCGGACTCCGAAGAGTCGATCGGTTGGGATTCTTAGCTGTCAATGAGACATGCAACCGTCTTAGTCTTACTTCGAGAGATTCATTCTTCCGAGTTCGCTCTGATACCAACTATAACGGCAGCCCCTTTTCACTGAAATCAGAGTCTATTTTTTTTTTTTTTATGAATTGTGACAAAGGGCGCGGACATCACGACGCGAGTTAAGTCCGAGCTTCTAAAGCCCGGCCCTTAACTGGCCAACCCTACGTGTGCGTGGAACGAAGTCCACGGAGAATGATTCACACGTAGAAGTAGCTCGCGGAATATTAAACTACGTGCGGAATTATAATAAAGACTGTCCTACAAATTTGAGATAGCAGGGAAGATACATTCATTTAATTACCAAAATACCTCAACAACATAATATCCAAAACATAGCAATTAATCTAAAATATTACATTCCAACGAGTCAAATACATTTCCAAATTAAACTTGAATAAACTAAATAGTTTGTCTCCCCAAGCTCCTAAGCTTGGCTCCCATCTCGTCCTTCTGCTCCGGCATTTCTTGAGTCATCAACTAGGGTAGAAGTAGGGCGTTAGATCACGCTCCCAGTAGGACTCCGAGTAGGGCTAACACATGGATTAGTGATAACAAGCATACAGATAATCATATAATGAAAACTAGAAAGTGAATGCCATGCCATGGGTGTCTTATGTCATGTATCCCGCCCATCATCCGTACTATCATGATGCCATATCCCCCTTGACGGAAAAACCTCATCAAGATATAACCAATCACACTGTATCCCCCTTGACGGCAAGGCCTCGTCAAGGTGTTCCCATGCTTATTTCTCGGTCGCCCCGACGGAGCATGAATTCCGGTTGTACCTTATGGTACCCCCTTGATGGATGAATCACATCCAGATATCCCCATGTTTGGTTCTCGGTCGCCCCGACGGAGCATGGTCTCCGGTTATAGCCTATCAGGCTATCCCTATGGCTGCTTCTCGGTCGCCCCGACGAAGCATGGTCTCCGGTTATAGCCTATCAGGCTATCCCCATGGCTGCTTCTCGGTCTCCCCGACGGAGCATAGACTCCGGTGTCATTTCATCCTTCCCCTACCATATCCCTCCCATGTCACGCATGAGATGTAGATGCCATATACCATGTAATATATGTAACTCATAGTCATAAAACCCATCTTAAACAATCCCATGATTATCAAAATAAATCAAAGGAAACCCATCACATAATACTAAATCCAAAGCCCATCTTAAAAACAACCACATGATTTCCAAAATAAATTAAAGGAAAACATCACATAATACTTAATCCAAAACCCATCTTAAAACAAACCATATAATTTCCAAAATAATTCAAAGAGATCCATCACTCAATCCATGGCTTACAAAAAGGTAGTAATCCTACCGAATACCGACTAGCGTCCTTTCTCGCTTCCGTCTGATAATCAGGTCACCGATCACGCACCGCTTGCGATATCCAATACCTTATTACATACACATAATCAGTCCATATTTTAACTATTTCTAAGCCCATCAAACATTTCCAAGTCCATATGAAAATCGGTCACTATTTAGGTTTTGTGGGTCCCATTTAATCCATTACATATTTTTAATTACGTGAGTTTAAAAAATCAGCCTCATAGGCTTTATTTAACCATACATAAACTTATCACTTAGTGCCCCTAAGTCCATGGTCCTCTCCCATGGAGTTCTTGAATTTGGCCATTAATTACGGTTTTGCCACTACCTCTTTTCCAAACATACCAATTTCAACATAGATACAATCATACCCACATTTTTCATACAATGGCATAGCAATTTAGTACAAGGTAAAACATTCCAACAAAGAATATTCGTCCATTCCCTAATCACAATCTTAAAGCAACAACGGTTGAGCCCTCACACTCCCATAACATACTCCACACCTCATTCACGTGTATATCACCCTTCATATAAGCATTACCATGATATTACATGCATTTCTCAATTCACCACAATTTGCATGGGCTATACAACACCCTATTACACTCCAATGTTTAGTATACATACATTTCCAAGGTCTCAACATGAAATGCAATTCCACCTCAAGTCTCTTCACATTTTCATTACATAATCTTCCTACGAGATAAAGTTGTAGGATGGTATTTATTATGAACACCATATGCTATTTTCATGGCTATCATCACTACACCATATCTAACATATAAAACATTTTTCCACCTTCTACAACAATCATCCATTTTTATTTCAAGCTTCAAACATTTGAAAACTCAACCAAGTTAGCAAGTTTAACCAAAGAAAGGGGATAAGTCCTCACCAACAACTCTTTCCACCCTTGGTATGGTAGGTACACACCCTCTATTCCTCATCGATAAATGTTCATCTAATATGAGCACCATTTTCTCAACAAAGTACATGAGCCGTTCATTTAGATTCAAACCATACATCAAACACCAGTTCTACCCTATAATCTCATCCACAATATAATAATTATAAATCTCATTAACCACATATTAAAAACTATTCATCCATCATTTTGGTACATTTTCTTGAGTCCATTAATGACTCATTTAGTCATGCCATACTTTCCATTCCTTTCATGGTTTCTAAAACACTTGATTCATCAAAGTTTCCCCATGCCTTTTAAGGCTACCAACACCATTCACAGCTCCCATGCATTTCCTCATTTAAGCCCCTTTAAAAATTTCCTACACTTAATCACTAGAAACCCTAATAATCCTAATCATTCCTTCCATGAATTTCTTCATTTAACAACCCTTTACAAATCACCATATTCAAATCATTAGCACATTAAAAAAAACATAAACCATCTTTCCATGATTTTCATTCAAGATCCCTTTAAAAAAAACTACCACATTTAATCAATAAACACTTACAAACCCTAAATCATCCTCCATTCTTTTTCCTCATTAAAACTCTTTAGCTTCACTAACATTTATTCATTAACATCTTAAAATCATAAATCACCCTTCCATGGTTTTGATCTTAAAACCCCATTTAAGCTTACTTAATTACTCACCATAATTCCTTCCAAAAATCACACACATTTCATGCTTAAATAAACTTCATTACATAATGTCCTTAATGTATTTATTTTTCCTTAACCTAATTTATCCACTTTTCCATCCTTCCATTTGATGGATTTGAGATCCAAGGCCTATGATTATTTGGCCACCATCAAATTTAACAAGAATGGATCCCAAAACTTAAACCCTAAAAATCCAAATCTCTTGTTTAGGAATTACTTACAATCCGATGCCTCCTCCGACTTTCGTCACTCCCGTCGGCTTCCTTGGCCTCCTTTCTTCTTCCTCTCCTTGTTTAATCGGCTAAGATGCTTGATCCATGGTGAAAACACCATAGCCTGGGTCGGCCAAGATGGGGTGTGCTTGAGAGAGGGAGAGGAGGAGATGGTGAGAAATAAGATGCCAAGCTTTGATATTGTAGTGGTGGCTCATGCTTACACCTTTTTCCTCTCTTTTCTTCTCTTCTTCTTCCAAGTTTTTCTTCTTCTTTTTCCTTAGAGATGAGGGACGGTGGTGTGGGAGAGATGGAGTGAGTAAAATTGAGAATGGGATAAGATGGAAACCCATCTTATCCCAAGGTAGCTTACTTTACACTTTAACATAAATTTCCCACTAACCAAGCCTAAGATATTTTTCATGCTTTTTGACCCAACCAACACTAGCCAACGTTTTTTACATGTTTGGAATGGATTGTTTGGTTTTCTTATTTGACCATTTGACCACCCTTTTTGGATAACTTAAACATTTAATTAATTAAATAATTAAGTTAATTTAATTCCCATTTACTTAATTCCATTTATTTAAATTGCCTTCATACATCCACCCATGGTTGACCAATTCAACCATGGTGGCCGGCCCCACCAATCCTTGGTCCACATGCCACCTCATTTGGTGAGGTGGAGGTGGGTCCCAATTGGCCACATCACCTTGGCTTAATTCACATTAACTTAGGTGATTTAAATTTAATTCAACCCATTCCAACTAATTGGACCACCATTGGGCCTATGGCCCAATTACATTCATTCTTACCCATTTATCTTAGAGTTTACATTATCTTGACCCATTGGCTCCCAAATGGTATTGGGCCCAATTTGACCATCCTTGGCCCAATTGACCATTATTGACCCCTTAAATAAATTTAAATCCAATCCATAGTCTATTGGGCCATACTTGGGCTTTTGTCCAAATTTTGGTCCATTTACCCTTTATTCCACCAATTTTCCCAACTTTCATCATTAAAATAAATAATATTCACATATTTATTGATTTAAAAATTTCGGGCCATTACATAATAAGTACCAGACATCGCAAGCGGTGCGCGGATCGGCGACCGGGTCTATCAGGAGGAAATGAAAGAAAGAACGCTAGTCGGTATTTGGTAAGATAGTATCTATTATCATTCCGCATTTAATGTATTATTCCTCGAGCTTAGTTCTACAGGTGAACCATTCTCCGTGGACTCCGTTCCACGCACCCGTAGGGTTGGCCAGTTAAGGGCTGGGTTTTAGAAGCTCGGACTTAATTCGCGTCGTGACGTTCGTGCCCTTTGTCACTTCTTAATTCAAAAAAAAAAAAAATTAGACTCTGATTTTCAGTGAAAAGGGGCAGACGTTACATTTGGGGCTTAGGGTTTTGGATTTAGGGTTTATGGTTTTAGTGTTTTAGGGTTTAGGGTTTAGGGTTTAGGGTTTTTGGATTTTGGGGTATTAGGGTTAGAGTTTTAGGGGTTTAGGGTTTTAGGGTTTAGGATTTATGGTTATATTGTTTAGTGTTTTAGGGATTAGGATTTAGGGTTTTGGGGTTTTAGAGTATCAAGGTTTAGGGTTTTAGGGATTTAGGGGCTTAATGTTTACGGTTCAGTGTTTTTGGTTTAGGTTTTAGGATTTAGGGTTTAGGGTTTACTGTTTAGGGTTTTAGGGTTTTGGAGGTTTAGGGTTTTAGGGTTTAGGGTTTAAGGTTTGGGGTTTAGGGTTTTAGGGTTTTAAGATTTTAGGGTTTAGGGTTTTACAGTTTTAGGGTTTTAGGGTATTAGGGCTTTAGGACTTTAGGGTTAAGGGTTTAGGGATTAGGGTTTTCGTGTTTTAGGGGTTTATGGTTTTAGGGATTTTGTGTTTTAGGGTTTTGGTTTTAGTGTTTTAGGGCTTTTAAGGTTTTAGGATTTAGGGTTTAGGGTTTAGGGTTAGGGCTTACGGTTTCGGGGTTTTGGGTTTAGGGTTTAGTGTTTAGGTTTTAGGGTTGACGGATTTAGGGTTTTAGGATTTAGAATTTAGGGTTTTGGGTTTTAGGGTTTTAAGGATTTCATGTTTTTGGTTCTGGGTTTAGGGTTAAGGTTTTAGGGTTTTGGATTTAGGGTTTAAAGTTTAAGGTTTAGGGTTTAGGGTTTTATGGTTTTAGGGTTTTGGAGTTTAGAATTTTAGGATTTAGGGTTTAAAGTTTAAGGTTTAGGGTTTAGGGTTTTACGATTTTAGGGTTTTGGAGTTTAGAGTTTTAGGATTTAGGGTTTAGGGTTTCTCACGTCTAGGGTTTAGGGTTTAGGGATTTTGGGGGTTTAGGGTTTAGGGATTTGGGGGTTTAGGGTTTTAGGGTTTTAGGGGTTTTGGGTTTTGGGGTTCTGGGTTAGGGTATTAAGGGTTTACGGCTTTAGGGTTCAGGTGTTTAGGGTTAAGGGTTTGGGGTTTAGGTTTTGAGGTTTTCGGATTTTAGGGTTTTACGATTTTAATGTTTTAAGGTTTAGGGTTTTAGGGTTTAGGGTTTAAGGTTTATGGTTTAGGGTTTATGGTTTACGGCTTAGGTTTTAGGGTTTTATGATTTGAGGGTTTTAGAGTTTAGGGTTATAGGATTTAGGGTTCTAGGGTTTTCAGGTTTTAGTGTTTTAGGGGTTTAGGGTTTAGGATTTAGGTTTTAGTATTTTAGGATTTTAGGGTCTAGGGTTTTAGGGTTTTAGGGGTTTTGGGTTTGGGGTTTTTGGTTTAGGGCTTTGGGTTTAGGGTTTAGGTTTTAGGGTTTAGGGTTTAGGGTTTAGGGTTTCGGGTTTAGGGTTTTAGGGTTTTAGGGTTTAGAGTTTAGGGTTTGGGGTTTTACGATTTAGGGCTTTATGGTTTTAAGGTATTGGGTTTTGGGTTTAGGGTCTAAGGTTGAGGGCTTATGATTTAGAGTTTAGGGTTTTATGATTTTGGGGTTTTAGAGTATAGGGTTTAGGGTTTTAGGATTTAGGTTTAGGGTTGTAGGGTTTTTGGGTTTTAGAGGTTTAGGGTTTTAGGTTTTAGGGTTTAGGGTTTAGGGTTTAGGGTTTCGGGTTTAGGGTTTTAGGGTTTTAGGGTTTGGAGTTTAGAGTTTGGGGTTTAGGGTTTCAGGTTTAGAGATTAGTGTTTAGGTTTTAGGTTTGACGGTTTTAGGTTTTTAGGGGTTGAGGGTTTAGGATTTAGGTTTAGGGTTTTTGGGTTTTTGGGTTTAGTGTTTAAGGGTTTAGGTTTTAGGGATTTAGGGGTTTAGGGTTTAGGATTTAGGTTTTAGGGTTGACGATTTTAGGGTTTGATTGTCTTAGGGATTTAGGGTTTAGGGTTGAGGGTTTTGGGTTTAGGGTCTAGTGTTTAGCATTTGGGGGTTTAAGGACTAGGGTTTTGGGTTTTAGGGTTTAGTGTTTTGGGTTTAGGGTAAAGGGTTTTAGGGTTTTTGAGTTTTAGGGTGTAGGGTTTTAAGGTTTAGAGTTTATGGGTTTTGGGTTTTGGGGTTTGGATTTTAGGATTTTAGGGGTTTATTGTTTTAGGGTTTAGGGTTTGGGGCTTTAGGGTTTTAGGGTTTTGGTTTAGGTTTTTGGGTTTTAGCGTTTAGGGATTTAGGGTTTATGGTTTAGGGTTTTAGGGTTCTATGGGTTAAAAATTTAGGGCTTAGGGTTGATGGTTTAGGTTTTAAGGGTTTAGGGTTTTAGGGATTTAGGGTTTAGGCTTTAGGGTTATATGGTTTTTGTGTTTTAGGCTTTAGTGTTTAGGGTTTGGGTCTGGGGTTTAGTGTTTAGGGTTTCGGGTTTAGGTTATAGGGTTTAGGGTTTAGTTTTTAGGGTTGACAGTTTTAGCGTTTAAGGGTTTTTGGGTGTTAGGGTTTAGGGTTGACAGTTTTAGGGTTTTAGGGTTTTATTGGTTTAGAGTTTAGGGATTAGGGTTTTTGGGTTTAAAGGGCTTTAGGGTTTTGGGTTCAGGGTTGACGGTTTTAGGGGTTTAGGGTTGAGGGTTGAGGGTTTAGGGTTTAGGATTTAGGGTTTAGTGTTTAGGGTTTATGATTTAGGGTTTAGGGTTTTAGGGTTTAGGGTTTAGGGTAGAGGCTTTTAGGTTTTAGGGTTTAGGGTTAAAGGTTTTAGGGTTTAGAGTTTACGGGTTTAGGGTTTTAGGGTTTTAGGGTTTAGGTTTTAGGGTTTTAGGGTTTAAGGGGTTTAGGGTTTTAGGTTTTAGGGTTTAGGGTTTAGGGTTTTAGGGGTTTATGGTTTTAGGGTTTAGGGTTTAGGGTTTAGGGTTGAGGGTTTAGGGTTTAGGGTTTAGTGTTTAGGGTTTAGGATTTAGGATTTAGGGTTTTAGGGGTTTATGGTTTTAGGGTTTAGGGTTTAGGGTTTAGGGTTGAGGGT